>VWZW01007425.1:813599-1024361 GCA_013397115.1 Edolisoma coerulescens | reverse complement strand
AGAGAGAGAGGAAACGTCAGTAAAAACCAAAGCTTTCCTACCTGTGATCCAATTAGCAGAAGTTGCATCTCATCCCGCTGCAAGCGGCTCGCTGGAGCGGCGGCTGCGGAGCGGCCCCGGCTGTGGCGGCAGAGGCATGCGGGCTGCGCGCCGTCAGCGCCCGCAGCCAGCGGCTTTATCTTCCTCTTCCATATCTTCCACGAGGAGGGAGGGGGGTTGGGCTGGGGGAAACACAGATCACTTGGTAGCGTGATAACGGGGGGAAGGAATAACAGGCTGGAAGCTTTAAACAAGCGGTGGCATTGTCCGGGCTGATGGAGTTTTTGTCTCTCGCTCCCTCTCGCCCTCCCACACCCTCAGGCACACACATATACACGCACACCCTCGGTGCCTCTAACCCTCGGGAGTCTCTGCTTCAGTTCAGCCAAGCTGAGCTTTTAAAAAAAAAATAATAAAATTGAGATCAATAGTGCTATCAAACCTGGCTTAAAGGTTTAGACAAAACTGGAGTAATTAAAAAACAGGTGAAGCCGGGACTCGTGGGTGAGCCGGTAATAATTCATACTTCCCCCAGCGCTCGTGGGGAAATGAGGGGAAGCTGCCGCCTTCGCTGGGCTGGTGGCGAGAGGAGGAAGCGGGGTGCCTAGGTGAGCATCTCGGGTGAATGTCCTTGCCGGGTGCTGCGGCTGTGGGTCAGCTCGCTGGCCGCCCGGAGGGGTGTGCGGGGGTGTGTGGTGTGTGAGCGCCAAGTGGGCTCGATTAGCTGCAATGGGAAGGCAATTTCTGCAGAGAACATTTACAATTTTCTTTCAATATGACAGGATTAGTTGCTGTTGAAGGCTCTCCTCCAATAAGATCGCACTGCTCTCTGATTTGGTGGCTTTGCTGAATAGAAATTACTGGTTCTTGTTATCTCTCAACACACTCTCCCTTCTTCCTCATCAGGCACTCCCCTCTTTCTCATCAGAAGTCTTTATCTACAATTTGCACATCAGAATCACTTTTTTTTTTTTTCAATTACCTCTTCCCCATCTTTCCCTACAATACTCTTCCCTTTATTTCTGGTTATTTTTTCTTTTCTTTTTTTGTAATTCCGTGATAGCTGTAAGTCTAAAGCAATGTATGGGAGGAGAAAGAGATCTTGCTTTTAGATTATTGCAGTCATCAGAGGCTCCACTCATTGTGGAAAAATGTTGTTACATTAAATCCAGTTCAGTTTTTTAAACTGATTATTGTTCTGAAATTTTCTTGGAAAGAGGCTTCCTTAGCACAATGACAAACAAATTAGGGAAAACAGATGCATTTTGACAACAAGTGTTAGTTCTCATGAGATGTAAAGCATTCCTCTAACTAATAGTCACTAGGCTAAGAAGTATTTACTTTGCCTAAGGAAACTTGCCAGTTCTATGGATTGTAATCTAGATATAAAAATCTTAAGGTTTTCTTTGTTTTATTCACCTCTCTCTTGGACCAGAACTGATTTGTGGTCTGAAGGTTGCTTTTTCCCTTGGGATGGGGGCTGTTGGAGTGGGAAGCAGGAGAGCAGAACCCATCTCATCTGTTGTCCAAAGAGGGGGGAAGTGGTAAGTGCAGAAAAGAGAAGTGGACTTCCTGAAAGCAATCCTGCCTTTTGGCTACTGCCTCCCCTGCCCCATCTCTTGTCTTGAAGGGCTGAAGGAGCCACAGCCCAACCACTCCCCTCCACTCCAAAACTCCCTTCTCTTTGCAGAAAGTATTTCTTGGCCTGAGAGTGCTCCAGGAAGAGAGCTGGAGCTGTCTACACGACTCACACGCATGTAGCTGTTGCTCCTGGAAGGGTCTTAGGGGTGGATTTACCCCAAAGAGGGTGATCTGCCTTCAGGGTAGGACTACTGCCTGGAAGGGTTCAAGGCCAGGCTGGATGGGGCTTTGAGCAACCTCGTGTAGTGGAAGATGTCCCTGCTCATGGCAGTGGGGTTGGAAGTAGATGATCTCTTATGTTGCTTGCTACCAGCTAATTTGGAGATGGGGAGCTCTGAATTTTGGAGGTACTTGTGCTTCAGTGTTACACTATGCTGTGTTTCTCTGCCTGAAAGCACTTTCACATGATTTAAGGGCTGGATTACTTGTAGCTCTTTCGGAGCTTCAAGGCAGCTGGGACCTGACTTCTGCCCCTTGGTTTCTCAGCCCTCACAGAAAATTTTGCCTGGACTTCACAGCAGAGTTAGAAGACAGCTATGCAGGCAACTCAGATGATATTTCGTATTGGGAGGTTGGAATGATGGCCATGAGCACTCTGCAGCCCCGTGGGGCTGCTCCACCTCACGTGCCAAGGCAGGGGACAGCCACCTCCACAGTCTGGGTGTCTCCTCCTTTGCCAGACAGAGCCTCAGCCCCGGCATCCCCTGCATCTCCCACGGGTTGTCTCTCAGACCCTGGCACTTAAAACGCTTTAACATTCACTAATCAGGATGATCAGCAGCCTCAAAAGTGACAACGCCTGCTTCTTCTTCCCCTTATTATTATCATCATTGTTGTTATTTTTTCCCTCCCAGCGAGTGTTTGATTGCGCACGGTGATTTCTGGAGATTTAATTGGAGTTCAGGCACTGCGAGCACGAGTCAGCCCTTCCCACAGCGGCGAGCAGGGAGTGGGTGGCGTCCCTGCCCTGGGATGACCCCGCAGTACACGGCAGTCCTGGGGACTCCCCAGCCTCCCTCCCCCCATTGCAGAAGAAGGACGGAGGTCTGGGGCCGGGGATCGCTTCCAGCAGCACGGCTGGAGTGAAGGCAGCTCCGAGCTGGCTCTACCCAGCTGCAGGGGGCTCCCCAGTGCCACGCTGCTCAGCGCCGTGTGGTCGTCACGGACCGCTGGAGGGACATCCTCCGCCGTGCCAACCTCGCCCAAGCGGGGAGCATCTCCCTTCCTCTCAAGCATCCCCCGCGCCGTGGTCTCCCATGGAAAAAAAAAAAGCCCGGTCCTGAAAACCCCTGGCGTGTGACCCTCACCTCCTCCGAGCCTTGTCTGCAGCCCGCCCGGGGGGAGCGGGGGTTCCCACACGGACACGGGTGTGAGCAGCGCTGCCCTCCTGAGCCCGCCGAGCCCGGCTCTTAAACAATCTCAGCAGATTCATCTGGATGGCACCCGGTGACTTCGCGGTAATCGGCGCCTTTGGAGTTTGACGGAACATCCGTCATTACCGGCTCTCCTCTTTACAGCTCTACGTGCTAGACACACCTCCAGAGGGAAAAATTGCCGCTTCTGAGCTTAAAACGTTTAAAACACATCCCCCGCCCTCCCTCCCACCGCCACAAATCCCCCTCGTCCCCGGCTCATGCGAGAAGAGGGAGGGCGAGGGAGTCGAGTCGTTTACCGTGCGCTAAACCGCTGTAGAGTTAAATTCTTCGAATTTAAAACAGAACAAAGCGCTCAGCCGTTCCCTGGAAGTAAAAAAAAAGGGAAAGCTCGAGAGGAAGCGAGTATTTGCTCACGCTGAACTTCCCCGCCCGCAGAGGGACCGGGAGTCGCTCCCGGGGAGCACAGGCAAAGATAGCAACTTCCAGCGAGGCTATTTCCGAAGAAACCGCATCCCTAGCCTGTGATGCCGAGTGATCTCTAGTGAGATTTTGCTGGGGGCTCTCCCTGTTTTTGGCTACACTTCTGGCTCCATCCCCCGGCATGGAGCTGCCTCGTTGGGGTTCGCTCTGGCAGGATGAATTCCCTGTCCCCAGAGATTTATAGCTTGGGTGGAGAGGGAGGAGGGGTGCCCCCGGGAGCCACTTCCAAGGGGAGTTTTTCTACGATATTCATAGGGGTGAGCTCCCTTTCCGATTCAGCTCTCATCTGCGCCTGCGGGTCACAGAGATATCTGCAGAAACTCGAGGTTCTTTCAAGGGTGAGGGAGGCTACCAAGGGGCCGGGCAGGTGCTCCCCGTACTCCCACGGCTCCTATTTCCCCCTTCTCAGCCTTCCTCCACGCCTGTTTCATCCCGTTGCCACCGGGCTGGTGTTAGAGAGGGTATGAGAAAAGGGCAGACTGTGACTTCCCTGTCACTCCCAGGGGCTCTCATGTGCACCTAGAGCCAGGCCACATGACAGCTTCCCTCCTGTTAGCTTCTTTCCATCCCCAGATGGACAAGGATGGCCCAGGGGAGTAGCGCAGCTCCTGTCGCTTGCTGTTTCCCACTTGCTAAGTTTCGTAGGAGGAGGGAAGCAGGGAGGGCGCACCTTCAGGTGTGCAAATGCCCAGTGGATGGGGATCTGATTGCTCATCTCCCTTCCAAAATGTTCTCCGTGGCTTGGGTGACTGGCTTCCCAGCCAGCAGACAGCTTTCTTGGGGGACTGAGAGAGCAAGCCCAGGGAACAGCCAGCTCTGCTAACCAAAAAGCTTGATTTTCCTTCGGAGGTGTGGCCCTCTCCCTGGTGCCTGCTGGGGGTGGACATGTCACCTCCCAGGGGAAGGAAGTGGGTCTGAGAGCCGTGTTTATTGAGAGCACCTCTTCCCTGTGAGGTTCTGCCAGCAGTTTTAGGCAAACAGGACTGGGGAGAGCAGGACAAAGCCCTGATTTCTCTGTGGAAGAAGACACCAGGCAAACAAGTTCTTAGTGCAAACAGTGAAAGGCCGTTAAACTTCCACGTTCATTTAGCCCCAGCCTTGTAATGGATGGCTGAGTTTAATGCGTGGGGGAGGCAGGTGTCTGAGAGATGATGGGAAAATGCTGGTGAGAGTGGGACAATGGAACTGCAAATCATCCTGACAGTGTGGAACACAGAAAGCAAGAAGAAGGAAAGGAACAAATCCAAACTGAAACAAAGGCAAGCCAGACTCCATGCAAATAAATTCCTAATAGACACATATATGAGAAAATTAAATGAGTTAAATAAATTGATGGTCAAACCTTTAACAGAAAATGACGTGTAATCCCTCAGCTACGTCCAGGGCAGTGCATTTCTAGGAGTGTTATAAACCACAGTTAGATCTGCCAGGGTAGGCAGTGAAACATTGACTTGTGTTAGCTTGGATCTCACTAGTGCCAGGGAACTAAGAACATCTTGGTTTCTTCTTCTCCGTTCAAGCCTTAACGTCCTCCAGAACAGCTGCCAAGGAGGGGTGTTGCTTTCACCCACCAGCTACATTAAACTGCCTTGTTAATACCAAATCATCAAGCTTTTCTTTTCCCTTTCCCCTGAATGATGATACTCTTTTTGTGTCCCCTCTGAGTCTCAAAGCCCAACATACTGGGAATTATTCAAATCAGATGAAAATGGATGCAGTGGAAATTCCCAGCAGGCTCAGATGGGGCTCACGGTCTAATTCTAAGAGCCAAGCTGATCCTCTCCCTTGTGGAGCAGCTAGGTGGCGAACTGGAAAATCAAATCTACTGTTTTATTAAGGATAAGCACAGCATCTGGAAGAGCATTCTGCTAGGCACAGCAAAAGTGATGGAACACTTTTTAATATAAGCATGCATGTAGTTATCCTAGCAATAAACAATAAACCCCTATCAAGTGCAGCTCTTCACTGCATTCTTTTTTTTTTTTTGTTTGAGGTTTTTTGTTTGGTTGGTTGGTTTGGGGCTTTCTTTGGGGTTTTTTTTTGTTTGTTTTGGTTTTGGTTTTGGTTTTTTTGTTTGAGTTTTTTGGTTTTTTTTCTTTTTTCTTCTTTGTGTAGGAATAATTACTCCTTGCAAATGTTGCAGTGTCCCAGGCGGGCAGATCTGAAAAGAGCTGCAGAACGATCTGCAAAATATATCTGCAGAGAATGAGTGTAAACTTTGTCCAGATTTGGGAAGACAGTGACTGATAATCACTGTATAGCATTTGTTCAAGGTTGTCAGACATACTTCAGAGTATAGACAGAAGAGTACCTTTCAGGAAAAAGAAAACAAGAAGGAAGTATGTCGCCTCAATTTATGTGATATAGGAGTTAAAAGCATTAACTGAGGGGACAAGCAGGGCTATGGTTTTGTTTATAACATGGCATGTTTTATAGCAGTGACACAAAGTTGTTAAAAGGCAAAGAGTTAAATAAAATTCCCTCTAAATTGTGTACAAGTGTGTGGAGCGAGTTATCTGCCTCGTAAAAGCTTTACTTGACGTTGGCCATAGAAAAACAGACTCTCCTTGATCTGAATCTCAGAGATTCATATCCTGAAGTGTCTCTAATGGGGAGAAAATGGGAAAACCCAGAAACGGACGGAGTCGCCGGAGGAGTTCGGCGCCTCCGCCTGCAGCACCCTGGAGAGCGGCCTGCCAGCCGCCGGCATGTCGCTGTGTCCCCGTGTCCGTGTGTCTGTGCACACACACACAGACACACAGAGGCAGACACACCCCCCCTTTGCGCATATGCCCCTTGCTCTTATTTGTGCTTGCAGCTGTTCAGGCAAACACGAGCCGATAATCAGCTGCACGTCTGGTGGGGTGTTCCTTGAGGTCGCCTCTCTGGTTCTGAATCCCACATTGCTTGTAGGATGACTCCCTGAAGGAAGCTGGAGAAGGGTGTTTCTGTGCCTTGCACGCACCCATGAGCTGGAGTCAGTGGTTGAAATGAGGAAGAGTTCATCGTGCCTTTGAGAGCGTCAAAGAATCCCAGAATGGGGAGGGTTGGAAGGAACCACCAGAGCATATCTGGTCCAACCTCCCAGGGTCCCCTTGAGCATGTTACTCAGAACTGTGTTCAGATGGTTTCAGAATATTTCAAGAGAAGAAGCTCAAACACATAGAAGAACATAGTAAGCTGAAGCTCAGCACTAGGAATAGCTCCTTTCAGTACGGGCTTATGTGGATAGTTGTGCTATTGCAAAAGAGGAACTTTTCTGCAGAGAGCCTCAGTCGCTGGAAACATGCCCACTTCACTCATGTTATACCCAAGGATGGTGTGTGGACACGGGAAAGCAGGTGTCAGGCAGGCCATGCACTTCTTTTGATTTTAGTTAGCTGGGAAAAGACCAAGAGGTATTTCAAACACAATTTTTTCTCAGAGCAGGCAGACTGTTGGCAGCTTTATGAGCACTCCAGTGACTCCAAAGGTGCACTGAGGACTGTTTGTTTGATGAACAGATTTAAAGAGGGTCACAGTTCAGGGGGAAATATTTCCCCCCAAATATTACCTTATAAAGAGTCTCAATAGTTCATCTTCACTGGGCATGAAGTCAAGGTTTCTGTCTGCTCTTTAAGCACTCAAGCCCACATATGAAGCTCTCCTGCAGTGTAACTCTGTAGATACTTCCCCTTTGAACTTTTGATTCTGCCACAGGGCTTGTACAAAATCTAATACTGATACTGCTCACCCAAGCACACACAAGAAATGAATGGTTATCTGAAGCCCATCTGAAGCACATAAATGCAGAAACAGAATTATGAAAATAGGAGAGCCTGAAAAACTTTTAGTAAGCTACTTCTGCAAGCAGCTCAGATTCATCCTAAAAAAATACAAAGAAGAAAATGAATTCAGTTTCTTTGGGGAGAGGGTATTGGAAACTATACCTTGTATATTCCCTGTGAGCATTTTTCTATGAGATACCTGTTTTCTCCTCCTGAAAATGCTGTATTTTTTGCCTTTTGTCACTTACCGGAGCAGTGATGCTTGCAGAAGAACATTGCCTGATTAAATGGCTTAACTTCTTGTTGGGCACACATACACTCAGCTGGGATGAGAACTCAAGCAATAATAGCAAAACCAACAGCCATTTCATTTAAAATCAAGCATTAACAACAACATTCCATGAGCAGTCCTGGACAGCACCTTCTCCTTAGTGTCCAGTGAGTTGCTGATTTGAATCAGAGTGAGAGGAGCTCTGTTTGCCCTGTGCTCTAAGGCAGACATCACTCATCATGCTCAGGAATAATATGACACTATTTTAGCCTTTGCCTTTCTCCCACTAGTAGTGACAAGAGTTACACACTCACCAAGGGTTTGCACCACACAGTGCCAGGAATCCTGAGATGCCAGAGGTGTTTCTACAATTAGGCACAATATTTTCTAACTCTTCTACGGATCAGGGCTTGCCGGCTCAGATGAAGCTCCACTTTATTGTGCCTGCTCTGTTTTCATCACCTGAACCATTACACTCCAGCGTCCTCTGTAGATGTGGCCTTAAAAACGTGTCTCTGATTTGTTTACCTTACTCTTTAACCTGAGTTTCATGTTCATTTTTTTTTTCTACATTTTTCACCTCTTCTCCTTCACAGCTTAAATTTCTCTTGAAGATTTTTATCTTTGTCTCAGGCTCACAGCATGAGGAAAGGAAAGAATTTCCAGTCTGTAGATTGGCAAATTTAGCAGCCTTTCTCCAGCAATGGCCAGATTCAGGTATTTCTGTAGAAAGAGCCAAGCCATTTATCCCTTAGATGTGAGATAATGTCCTTCCTCCTGGAAGGCTCCTCCTAATCACAGAGAGTTACTGTTGCATAAATTCTCCTGTATGTTTTTTCTTGTCTCTTCTCCTGTTTGTCTTAGCATTAAATACTGTAATTTATGATATTGCTGATATGTCTAGAAAAACCCAGGTCTTTTCAGGCCCGAGGTCATCCTCGGCTTTGAGAACTAAAGTATAAATACATGTTCTACACTTCTAAGCCTCTGAAAAAAAGTATTTTCTTATATGACTTTTGAAGATGATACCTGTTACCTCAACTGATGGCCCCACCATGTTTTGTTTTTTTTGTCTGAAGTGGCAAAAACAGTGATTTCCCGTCTTGTTAAGGCAAGTTCCCAGATTGGAATTATTCATTGTCTCTTTACTTTTTCTATATTTTTTCTTATGTCCCTACTCTCTAAGGGTAAGGATTCCAGTGTATTTTCTTCACCGTCTGTTCAGCCAAGTGTCTCTGTTTTTTCTTTCTTCGTGGCAATTCTTTTTCCCCCTTTCTGGTTCACTTTTACAGCATCTTTCTTGAGACAAGTTCATTTTATTGCAGACGCTATTCTGGATGAAACCACACCACTTAGATAGATGGTCTGTATAATGTCAGTATAATGTTCTAATATGATTGCCTAATATTATTTCATAAATCAGCATAAGCCTTGTTGCTTAACATCCTTCTGCCTTGTTTGCTTAGCTAAGCTCTGAACGCATCTTTGCTAATCTGTTTTGATTTATACCTGTGTCAGTGGTGTGTTTAACTGAAAAACTTGAGCAAAATACAGCGGCATATGGTTTTTTTCTTCTTTGGCATCTTCTACTTTGAATTTTTCGACACCGAGCTTCGTTAACTGTGCTGTTTTTCAGCCACCAAATTTGTTAAATGCATTCAACTTTCTTCACTTTTTCTATTACTTCCAGTCCAGCACAAAACCCATTCTCAATTCACTGCACTCTTCTGAACTGCTACTGGAGTCCCTTTGTCAGAAACAATTTGCAGACTCATTTATTACTAATGGTCGACTGCCAAATTCCCACTCTTACTTCCTTTATTACATCATTCCTATCTTATCTGCTTATTCTTTGAAAGAGAATAAAACTCCACCAAATGGGATTGCTTAGACTTCCCCTCCTTTCTACTTCTAGCAGTTGCACTGAAGTTGTACTAACTGAGTTCAGCTGTGTACCTACAGCTTCTCAACCTTCAGCTTGCAAATTAAGATAAGATTAGTAACAGATGCTGCCACATATCCCATAAATCAATTTTTCACTTTTAAACACTTTTTTTTTGTCTTGTGCAGCTTTGAACTGTAGCCAGCATTATCTTTCCATAAAAGTTAAAAATCCTACCATGTTTTTTATCTCTTCATCTTCATCATCAACACAGAAAGAACTTCACTGTATTCTTAAACATCCTGGAGAATTTACTTGTGTGTTTTGCTGAAAACTACTCCCACCTGGAAAGGGTGAAATGTGCCTATGAAACATGACAATAAGAAGCCATTCTTTGCCTCTTTCTACAATTTTAGGTTATTTCTTGTCAGTAGGATATATTTAATTGTGACAATATTAATAAAAAGAGTAACTAAATTTTCTGATTCAGTTTGACTCAACAAACATAACATTTATAGACTCTCTGTCAGTATTTCCACATTGGAAATTTTAAAATTACCTGTTTTCACCTTCCTATGCATTATGTTTTTGGTTGAATTGCTTTACTTTGGAAGGAACAGACTCTCTTGAGGGGAGACATGACAATACTTCTCTAGCTCAAGCTGGTATTAAATCAAGTATAAGCATCCTTTCTAATAAGCTTCTAAATTAGAAGGAGAAAGCTCTCAGATGAAGTTCTACATTGCTGTAGTGATTATTAAGAGCAATGAATCATGTGGGGTCAAGCTCAGCCAGCAAACTAAATTAGTTTTGGAGCACTTTTAGAATGTGTCTTGCAGTCACACTTTAAAGCTGTTGGTGATCCAGCAAGACTGTAGATCACAGAATGTGGCAATCTTACACAGGAGAAGAGATTTGTATCCATTGCTGTCTGATTTCCTTGTGAATCTTGGAATGAGAAATATCTAAAAATCCCCTTCCTTTCATATGTTTTTTCACATTCCAAGGTATCAGTGCTGACTTCTGCTAGGTCAAGCACTATTTAATCAAACAATATTTTCATCAAACCATCTTTTCTACCAGAAATACAAAATTATTTAAATTTTTACTCTTCCTCACTGTACCACACATTTCAACAACTGAATAGCATATATTAAGACAAGTTCCTTCTTGCATCACTTGTAGAGACAACAGATGATGCAGTGAAACTTTGTATATGCCCTCTAGGAAGAAGAAAGTATGTGTTTTCTTCCAGAGTAATAGACCCTTTTTGACATTAATGACGAACATGTCATGAGTAAAGCTAATTGCATTCAATTATGAGCCACTTGGAATATTAGCATGTCAATGTTTTTTAGAACCTTTAGAAGAAGTCACTCTCTGGTGCAAATTTAAGCTACTGAGAATGTTAATATTCTGTTCCTGATTTATCTCTTCAAGGAAAGATCTACCGAGTACCTGAACTGCCAAACCTGGTGTAGTATACTTTGAAAGATTATAGATAACATTAAAGCTGAATTTGTGCAAAGAAGCTGGCCCAAGTAAAAACGCTACTTCTGAGATTTTTTCTTGCCTCTTTCCATATGCAAGATAAACCTAGATCTGTTATAAAATGATGTCATCAGAATTATTATTCTGATAGTTCATGAAAATAGTTCATGAGAACACCTGAGTGCTCAGTGTTCAGCATGAAAGTGTTGGTTTAAACGACCTGAATGTGGATGTTATGTTCTCACCTGGACCTCAAGGAGTAAAGAATAAGCTCAGGAGTCAGAGTTATTACTTTAATACTCACTTAAGTGCCAGTTTTCAAAACAGTTCCTTCAAGCACAGGTTATACAGCACTTGTGCTCCAAACACAGGGCTGTTTAGCCAGAACTGCTAAATATCTGCTCTGTGTGCGGCTGCTGAGCAGAGCAGCTGCTACTGAGAAGCAGGGCTTTGCTTTGTCAAGTTAGTTGTTTAAAACCTGAAGAACTTAGTAAAAATATAGGCCACAATCTGTCTTGGCTTCCTTTTCTAATCTGACAATTCACTACAGTGATTATCCCCCTCAAAGGGGCCTTGTGAGGCATTCCTAACCGAAGTCTTTCACGTGTGGAAAGGCACATGTGGCAAAGATGCTACAGCACAGATTATTAAAAGAGGAGCAGAGAGGCACGTATCTATTACATGTAATGGGTGGGTTCTTCGTTCCTCCTACTCATGTCTCTGATTCAACAAAGTTAAAATTTACATGCTAAATACTCATAAGATAGCATTAGATTCATGTTCACTATCAATATTACATCTCTGTGCAGCTTTTTCGTTGATTTAGGATCTATTCACTGTACCAGTAAGCAGAAATAGATCATGTTGTTTATACTGTTCTTTAAAATGAAAGAAAAATGCATCAGAAAATGTCATTTTTTTATCTGCTATCTAGGTTGTTTGGGATTTTGTTTATTTCCTTTTTTTCAGCACATTTTACAGAATTCATGTTGTTATCTAATGGTCCTTTCTGTCAGAGATTTCCACCTCTGATCTAAACTGATCTGGATTTTATAGAAAGAAAATGGCAATACCAGAAAAGACTTCCTTGTATCAACCCCAGGTTTTTTGTACAAGTTCTTACCTGAGCTGAACCCAAACAAAGCACGCTGGATAACAAGGACCAAAATATTTTAAATTCCAGGCAATAATAGTATACAGGGAAACAGAAACAGAACAAAAACTCTCTTTCATCATCCCAAGCCATCCTCTGGGTCTCTGAAGGATAAGCAGCTAGATCTAACCCTGCAAAATGAATTAGTTTGTACAACATTAACTCGCAGACTCCAGAGCTTGGACCTAGGCCCTTGAGTCTTCCTGTAGAGGTTTAACACTTTGGATTCATAAAAGATACTTCAGTCAGCAGGCAAGTGCAGCAAGTGACTAATAAGAGTCCAGGCAAAGAGTGACCCTCTGTGCTCAATCTTTCTGGCTCTTTATATACCACCAGATTAAGTTTCATCCTCTGTGTGTGTCTATTGGCAAAGAGATTTGGGACTTCTTGCTGACCAGTTTCTGCCCACATAATAATAATATTGGTGGTCAGTTGTATTGGCTTTGTCTGGATAAAGTTGGTTTTCTTTATACTGGCTTGTACAGTGCTGTGCTCTGGATTTGTGATGGCAGCAGCGTTGACAACACATGGATGTTTTAGTTATTGCTGAGCAGTGCTGACACAGCATCCAGGCCTTTTCTACTTTTTATTCTGCCCTGCCAGTGAGGGAGCTGAGGGTGGGCAAGAATTTGGGAGAGGACACAGCCTGGACAGTTGGCTGCAACTGATCGAAGGAATATTCCATATGATGTGGTGTTGTGCTCAGTAATAAATACAGGGACAGAGGAAGTTTGCCAGGATTGACATTGCTTGGGGGCAGACAGCATCTGTTGGCTGGTGGTGAGCAAATGGATTTTTTTGCACCACTTGCTTTTTTTGTTAGGTTTTGGCTTTTGAGTTGGTTGGTTGGTTGGGTTTTTTTGGGTTTGGGTTGGTTTTTTTTGGCGTTTTTTTGGTTTTTTTTGTTTGCTTGGTTTGGGGGTTTTTTGCTTGTTTTTTTGGTTTTTTGGTTTTGGTTGGTGGGAAGAGTGAGATAGTGGCTCTGTGGTGCTAAACTGACTGCCAGGATTAAACCACAACACTGGCCAGCCATAGTTTTCACAATTTGATGCAGAAATCCTAAGCTCTAGATGTCTGCTAATGCACTTTCGACCCCTGGGCTCAGGTTGTCCAGACTTTGGGTAGGACATTTGAATAGATTTTTTTCTTTTTCAGTAGAATGGACAATGAGAGGAAATTTGTTGCGTTCACAAATTCCCATTTTTTCCTTTTTTTTTTTTTTTAAATTTTAATAGTGCTTCCTTTCTAATATTTAAAATCTGGAAAAACTAAGTCTATTTTAAGACATGGTGCTTGTCCAGAATTTCTGATTAAAATAAATAATGCAGACTACAAGTTATCTTTTCCTTTGAGAATTTTTTTTAATGTAAATACAACGGATGCCACCTGAAGATGCCCTAACTGTGTGTGACATCGTGGAGTAATGCCTGCATAGGCAGTCTCAGGTAGATGAATTCACGCAGGACTAAGGAAGTTGTGTGTGCACTTACCGTGGAAATTACAGCCATCTGAAGAAGGCCAATTTCATTTCGTGACACCCATCAATGTTTCACAATTTCTTGTTGTTCTTCCTTGTGAAGATGAGAACACTGAAAAAAGTTTCTTATTCTGAGAGAACTGTCAGAACATCAATTTGTGATTCTATGAAGTCAGCCTTAGTGGAGGAGGGCAGGGGAAAGGTTTTTCTCCATAACCAATGGTAACCAGGGAGACTTCTGTTGCCAAAACAACGTGCCTTAAAAACACCAACAAATAAAATGCAAAAAAATGCATCAATAAAATAGAAAAAACATATTCCTACAACATTTCAATTAGATCTAAATGGTAGACACTGGCAATTAAAAGTAAGAAGACTGAAAATAAGGGTTGAAGAACTGAAGAACTTTAATAATTCTTATCATTATCTACCCTCAGACAGATATATAAAAAAGAATTAGATGTATTAGTACTTCAGAATTTGACATGTAAGAAAGTATATCTCAGAGCTAGCACTCTAATTCTGCCACAGACAATAAATCGAGATGGTGCTCCCAGGTGTGACTTTTGTAATGAAGTATATCTGCTTAGCCACATCACCCTGTGGAAGACAAATATTTATCTTCACTAAATCATACAAATACTGCCCATTGCATGTTCCCTTGAATGGTGTCATCAGACTCACTACCACAAAATGAAAATATATAACTTTATTCATGACTCCTAGGATATAGGAAATAAGTGCCCCAAACACAGACACATACACAAAAGAGAAGGAAAAAATGCAACCAGAAGCTAAAGAGAAGTTTTTGTTTTGATACAATTTGTTTCCAAAAGAAAATACCCACCACCCAAACTAAATGTGAAGTGCACCTGCCCTCTTTATTTTACAGTGATCAGCTAACTGGCGTCTTTTGAGTCAGTTTGGTTCTGACATCACAGAACAGGTTCAGCTCCTCTTATACTCTGTGGTGAGCAAGGATGTGGGATGCCCCCAACATCAGAAGGATGTGGACCTGTTGGAGCCCAGAGGAGAGCCATGAAGATGGTCAGAAAGCTGGAGCACCTCTGCTATGCTGACAGGCTGAGAGAGTTGGGATTGTTCAACCTGGAGAAGAGAAGGCTCCAGGGAGTCCTCAGAGCACCTTCCAGTGCCTAAAGGGGCCCTAGAGGAAAGCTGGAGAGGGACATTTTATAAGGCCACAAAGTGACAGGACAGGGAGTGGTGGCTTCAGACTGAAAGAGGTAGGTTTAGCTCTATATCTAGGTAGTTTAGATATCAGAAAGAAATTCTTCACTGTGAGCATTGTGAGACTCTGGCATAGGTTTCCCAGAGAAGCTGCAGATGCTTCATCTCTGTAAATGATCCAGGCCAGGTTGGATGGGGCTTTGAGCAACTTGGTCTAGTGGAAGGTGCCCCTGCCCATGACAGGAGAGTTCTAGATCCCTTCCAACCCAAGCCTTTCTGTGATTGTCTCATTCTCCATGACTCCTACAGATGTGACTCACAGAAAGTGATTATTCTGGGATTGACCCACGGTACAGGGCAACAAGCACTTGCAGAGATTAAGCAGTCTGTTCTTTCCTGTAAGAATTTAGGGGGCAGAGGCAGAACTTTCCGCTGCTTTCCAACAACCAATTTGAGGACATGTCAAACCTTCCCAGTCTGTTCTTCCTGTTGTATAATTACTGTTTACCTCACTGAGTTATATCCTCGTTAATAGGCAGTCCCATTACAATGGCTCCCTCTCATCTACAGTGAAAGCAGCAAGAAACAATCACCCGTTGTTTCTGTCAGGATCAGCCCAGCTCTGAGAGAGCAGCAGCAGAGCTATTGTTATGTTCTCTACCAGATCTATTTATACACAGGCATACGGAACATTTCCCTGCACTGATAGTTTTCTGCTCAAGTGTTATGGATTGGTTTTTTAGGTTATTAATAACAACAACAAGAGCAACAATAATAACAACAACAATAGTAATAATAATAATTTTACCCCTGTCAACACCTGCACTTTCAGTAAATTTCAGCTGCATCCTTTTTTCCCCAGTTTCCTTGTTACTTGTCTTTCTTCCATATACTGACAGGTACCTAATGTCTAGACTGCAAGATCCTAGAGCAAAAGTTTTCAAACTTTTGTGTTTTATATACCCTGAAAAAAAATCCTGATGGAGCTGCAAATGTAAGACTAGTGAGTAGAGATTTATTTTTGTTAGCTATATTTCCTGCCTTCCTTAGAAATAGCCAAAGTACCTCCAGGGGGTAGTAGGCAAACCACTGGAAAACAGAGACATAAAAGATGAGTTTCCTGTGCCCTGAGGTTAGAGTCAAGCAAAATTTCAGGTGTTCTCTGCAGAGTTTGGGGTTTGAGAAAGCTCTGCTGCAGCATGAATGTAGGGATGTAGTAGCAAGACTTATCTTGTGGGAGAGAGCTGATGCAGTCTGACACGCAACAAAAAGAGAGAGAAACAGTATTTTTAGACTAAGGACTATAACAGGTCTTTTTTAATCTGGCAGGAGTAGATCTCGGTGTCTCAGGGTAGACAATGTGCAGTAACAATATACAGAATTCTTCTTTATTTGAAGAGCACAGGCTAACTTTGGGATTCAGCTCTTTTAGCAAAAGTATATCATCCTTTGTTACTATTTGTTCAGAAAATGCAGTGGAAGTTCCACAAATATGTGTATGGTGTTTTAAATGATTTTAAGATCAGCACTGGTTGATCAATGTAGCATATAATAATTTTTTCATTTATATATTTCAAATTTACATTACTCAATAGAATATCACTGACAATAGTAGCTGAGAAATAATTCAATGATTATGCCACCCTCAGAAAATGGCTTCTTGCCATGGTGGAACAGATTTATGGAAAAGGCAGTGTTTATTGTTCCTATTTCAGCATATGTTTGAATATAAAAAGTGTCACGTTTGTTTTTCGGAGAGAGTTCAGACTGTAAGATTTAATATGCCTACAACTCAGTAGAAATTAAAAACTAGATTTTTAGACAGACTCACTTTTTGTTTATATCAGTAAAAAAATTTAGATAAATAATTTCAGGCTTTTTTAATAATGGCTTTGGAGAGGCAAATGTATGCATTAAGGGATCCTTGGATGAAATCCTTGTGAGATCTCTATATTGAACATACATAACATACATATTTATGTTTAGTTATCTGTATGAGAAAGGATAGGTTCTTTTTAGTTGTAATAGTAAATGAATCTCATGGCCTAAGGCTTTCTATAGTTTTTCTAGTTTTGAAGTGCTCCTGACTTTTCAGTAGACATTTCTGAGGCTTGTCTGAAGTTCCCTTGCTAATTTCATAAGAAATAAAAAAATGTCCATGGGAAAACAGTGCAGACAGTTTGAACCTCCTTAATGTGAGAAAAAGAAGCAGTGAAGATGCAATCACTGGACTGTTGTTGCAGCAGCAGTGGGGTAAACACATACTCTGACTCATACAAACCAGTTGCTCTCCCTGTCTGTAACTGTCACTAAGTGTGCTAGATCCTTCTGGATTTATTTGCTTTGTGTTATATTCAAATATGCTAAAAATCTACTGCTTTACACTTCAGTTACTGTAACCACTTGGGTGGGAGAAAGAGAGAGATTAAAATCTATTCCTAGCAGCATTGCTGCTTCACCTGCCAGCAGGGTCCTCCCTACTGATGCTGTTAGTCAGCTCAGAAAACCCAGAGGAAGCTCATCTTTATCTGGCAGAACGACCTGACTCATTGGGATAGTTATGGATTTGGATTGCTTTAGATTACCTATTGCTTATCTCTCATTGAATGCACACAAATAAGAGAAGCAAAAAAAAAAAAAAAGGAGACATTAATATTCTATAGAACACTCATTCTAGAGTGTCTAGACTAAAAGAGTGTTTAATTGTATCTGATAAACACTAACCCTTTTCTTGCTTCTAGCTAAAAACCAGAGGTTATAGTCTCCGAGCCAAATACCAGCATCAAGCATTGGGTTACGGAAGAAGAAAGTGATTTCCACATCTCAGGTGTCCTCTTTGCTTTCATTTCCCTTCCCTTGCTAAAGCTGAAAGTGTGCCACTAAACAGAGCAGCTTCATCTACTGCCTTCTTCCTCTGTTTTAGCAGGTGCTTTAAAAGTGCTGAATTATGAACAGTGATTTCTGAGGTCCAGAGACCAGCCCCAGTCCTTTAATCAACTACAGGTTCTGGAGGACTGCAGCTCCCATCTGCATCTCCTGGGTGGATGAACCGCCCCTGGCAAGGGCGAGTGGCTACAAATCTGCCATGGGTAGGATGCTGCTGCCCACACCCGCTGGGCAGCTCCAGGTCCTGAAGCAGGTACAATACTCAGTTTGGAAACTGATGGCTCCAGCTAAGATACAACTGAAACCCGTGCTGTTAAGCCCTTCTTTGGCAGTACTTGAGAAAATTGTATCAAGAGCCATCATTTGAGTGACTGACCCTCATCATCCATCTCACAGTAGTCCAGCACTCTTTGCCTTTGCACACACAGGCCAGAGGCTTTCTGGGTTTCTAGGACTCAGGAATTGCAATCATGACCAGGTGTAGAAAAACTTATTATGGTCTCTTCCCTAGGAGGAATGTGTTTTAATTTCACGGAGCTAGAGGGGTCTTAACTAATCTCTGCTTTACTTAATTAGATGTGCTAGCAGAAATTTCCATGCCACCTCTTGAGGAAACAACAGGAGGGAATTTGAAAAGAGGCTGTTGGTTAAAATGAGTAAAGATGTTATACACACCTCCTCTGCCTGCCTAATTACTCATGACATGAACACACACAGCTGTGACTAGGATGCACCAGAACAAACTGTTCTATAAATTCACAGCAGTTTCCTGTGTATTCCAGAAAATACATAAGGACCTGTGGAAAATGCAAAGCATGAGTGGTCTCTTGGCAACTCTGTTGAGTAAACTCATATGTGGACTGTAATAGAAAATAAAACCATTCACTTAAAAAAGGTTTTTGTTCATTCTAAGATGTTGGATACTTATCTTCTAAGGGATTAATTTGTTGGAGGCAGATACTGAATGTTCCCGAGGCCTTGTCGGGAATTTTCTGCTGCGTGGGTGTGAAACTTCTGCAGCTTGTGCTGAAGTGCAGATCAGTTTAAGAAGCTTGTAGCTGTGTGTCTGAGGAGACATGTTGGTTCATTTTCTTCTGCCTTTGAAAACAGAATCAGAATTAAAATAAGATCAAGCTATTTTATTATAAGGGAATGAACATAAATCTATGGAGCTTGATTTCTCTGCCTATTACATTGGTTTTGCACTAGGGCAGCTACGTGTCTAGGTAATTATTCTCATTTAGTGCTGATGTGAGTGAAAGGAGAACCATGGCCTGTGGTCTAAGAAGAGAAGATTGTAATGCTGGATACCTTCCATAGACAATATTTTGTGTCGGTTCAAACAAATTCCTGCGATACATTTGGTTCCATTTTAACTTCTTCATAACTTATCCTGGTTACTTCAATTTGCAAGAAGTTTTGTGCCAAACACAAACACCTTTATGAAGGCTCATGAAAATAATAACTATCATGCAGACTTTGAAGGGATTAAAACTCAGAAGAAGAACAGATGTTTAAAGATTTAATAAAAAAAAGAAAATGTATATACTGCTAAAGGTATCATTCTGGTATCATCTTCAAACGTTATCAGGTAGGGATAGTTGCATGTGTTGGTGCCAGGGAACAGATGACAAACTCCTCCTTGTGCTTGCTACGATGCCATTATTTTGTATGTGGAGAGGAGAACAGGTTCCACACAGTGCAGAAAGTCATTTGCAAAAGAGGTGATTCCTGCCCACTTCAAAACATACCCAAAAATGAATCTGAAGAAATGGTGTATTCTATTCAGAGAAAAAGAGGTAAAAAAAAGAGCATGCTTTGCTAAAAAGTGATTAAAAATAATATGATTTTTTCCCTTCCTTGCCTCTTTTTGTGTGTGTCCTTTGCAGGTGAGCAGAAAATTTACCATACAGCAATAATATGACAAACTTGTAATAATCTTTCATGACTGTGGTCAGAGGGTCAAGTCCCGGCTCTGTCAGTGTGAATTGAAAAAGTAAAATTGATTTATATGGGGTCATGTTCTCAGCGAGACTCATGGAAAAGATACTTAAGTTTTGTGGAAGTTTTGCAGCAAAGGATAACTTTCAGTTTTTGTTCCAAACACATGATGAGTTCACCTACCTTCTTATTTTTTTGTTTCACAAAGATATAGATGGGAACTTTATAAACCCAGCCTTTTTATTTCTAATCCCACAGTGTTGCTGTGGAGGAGGAGCTAAATACCAGGAGGACTTAAAATTTATGCAACCTTTTCAGCAAGTTTCACTGTGTTCAGTCTTCTTTGTTCAAAATAACATTGCAAACTTTTCATGGAATTCGACTCACATTTTCAGAGCAATAAACCTACCCAGAAAACCAGTTGAATACATTGCTTAGGAAAAAAAAAAAGCATCATGCTAGGATTTTGAGTTTTTTACTTTAAGTCACACTTGAGATTTCTAGAGAGACTTTCCATAGAAAATATTATTTTACACTCATGTATACTCTGAGAAAAGTTGGTCACAAACATTCATTGTACAGATGTAACCCCTGGATCTATCTGGGAGACAAAAGGCAAGTGTCTGCCAGTCACAGCTCTCATCACATAGTTTCTAGCAGTGAACGTCAGCACAGGGCAGCTCCACACATAGTTGCCTTTTTTTTACATGTTGTTTGTTGCTCACAGGGGGTGAATAGTTACATCACATGACAAGGTTTCTGCTCCCCAGTTGAATGGTGAGCATTTTACAAGCAGCAAATAATGTGAAGGATATCAGGAATGAGAGAGTGAATGCTTTTCCTTGCACAGAAAGATCCCAGTTTTCCTGTTTGGATGGGTATTTATGTGATGCACAGCTAGGCCTCAAGCATCCATGTGAAATGCACCAAGGACAAGATGAGCAAAACCAACTGAATTCTTTATTTCTAATAAATATTTTGAATAATTTGGATGTTGTTTATACAGCCTACAACCAGTTCCAACACAGAGCTGCACAGATCAGCAAAACCAAGCTAAAAGCCCTAGAAAGAGCCTCCCATATTGCACTTGTTGTAACTGGGGTCACTTCAAGCACATCTTTTTCACAAGTGTCAGAGCTTTCCATGGGAAAATGGGTTTGTTGCCACTGTTGAGAAGGAACAGAAACACGTGGTCATTGTAATGAAGTAGCAGGCAAGCCTGTGAGAAATGTTTTTGAGAAGCCAGGGAAACGCTGTGGAAAAGCTTAAGGTTGACTAACACCAATGCTGCTGAATTGGTGGGAGAGTCCTTGTGAGTGTCAGGTTAGAGAAGTTGCATGCAAGGAATACCCCAGTGTTGTTGGAAGAGTGTGCTATTGCATAGTTAATGAAGGCCATGGGATTTTCATCTTTTAATAATTTTAAATCTCAGTTGAGAGCTAAGGAATAATATTTCAAGTAGGAGTCTGAGTCAAAACCCCAGATCTACACATCCATCATCCTGAGGCAAATTTGGTTCTAGAGCCAAATGGTGCTGCCTGGGATCAGTGCCAGAGATGTAGTGGTGACTCATTAGTAGCATGTCCAGGCTAAATGAAGGCTTTCTGGAGGTATGAGCATATTGACTGAAAGCCCAGTAGTGCCCATGGAAAGACTCCCTACCAAGAGCTTTAAATCAAGCTGTTAAAACTGGATTCCTGGGGATATTATTAAAACTCCATTATACATCTTGGGCTCCTGAAGAAAATATAGCCATATGTCTACTTGATGAATCACTGGGATTTCTGATAGAAATATCTCATCTGGTACTGATCCTGCCAATTTCTATCTAGTTTAAGTTCCAGTAACCAATTACAATCCAATGTGTTATAAACTGAGCCACCTTCTTGAAGATATCTCAGATTCATCAGTGGTGCCATAATACATTTTTCTCACACTTTAAATTTATTTTAAAAAATGGCCTCTGTTATTGAAGAGCTTGAAGTAAGGATCCATGGCATCAGGGAGGCAAGAAGCATTTGCAGAAACAGAGTCAACTTGGTTATTGCTATTTGAGATACAAAAGACACATCCATATCACCTTCATCTTCTAACAAGTAAATAAGTCAACAGAAAAAGTGTTTAAGAGAAAAATGTTAGCAATTAATCCCTCGCCTCAGAGACCTCAGGTTCCAAATGTAGGCACAATGGCATTGAAAGTTGAGCTTATAGAAGCAAATGATTAAATATGCAAATTAATAAGTTTAAAATTAAAAAAATCAAAGTTCCAACATCAGCAAAACACATGAAAAAAAGTAATTTCCTCTGCTTTGCAGTCTATGCATCTTTACTGGAAGGGCTGCGAAGAAATTAACAGAAAATACTTTGAAGGGCCTAGTTATTGTTGAGTGATGCTGTGTATCAAACAAATCTTCTGTAACTGTACTTCAAAATGTTGAAGTATGTAAAAATTTCAGAAACATAGGCGGTGAATATGAGAAGAGTGAGGAAGGACACAACTGTATTAGTTCTTTCTGACTTTTTTGTATATTTAGTCTGATACTGAGGAGCATCCCTGAGCCCAAGTTTTCAGGGAAAGCTAAGTATAAAGGAATAGAGAGAATTTTTTGATCAATGCTCGACTTGCATTTTGTGACAACTACACCTTTTTGTCCAGATTTCCTTCTGATAAACCTGTCATATTTTCTGATTAACTTTGGTATTTCTTGGAAAGCCTGAGAAAAGTGTAAGAGCAGGTTTTGATGTTTTCTTGGTTTTGATAAATGACCCAGTTTGAAAGAAAAAAGAACCTCCTAAGTTTCAAAGGCACAGAAGTATTTCCTAAAAAAACTGAATTCTGAGAAGAGATTAAAATTACTTCTAATTTCAAAATTTGACATAGCAATAAATACTTTTCATAAAACATCTTGGAAGCACACATAGCTGAAATGTGAGGTATCTATTAGCAACAATAAGAGCAAGTCATTGATTTGTACGATTTAATAATGACTTATTATGCTTGAATAAATTTGTTAATAGCTTATTAAAAACAATATAAGAGAATGGGACCTTAATGGCAAAATAGAGCAAACGAAATATTCAGATTGCAAGTTAGATGAGAGCACAAAATAAGGCAAATCTTCTGAGAACATGAATCAGTCAGAGTCCATTTAAGTCAGGGGAGATGGAGCAGTTAATGCCAGCTGATCATGTAGCTCCACAAACTTAAATCTGTTCTCCTCTCATTAACAATAGATCAGCTAGTGATCTTAATGCACTGAACTGTGCAAAGCCTTTCCACAGTAAAAAAATCACATTATTCTTCTGGTATCATAAATGGAATTGGGAGGTGCAAAGAGGCTAAGTGATTTGCAAAGGTCTCAGGACAGATAAGTGGCAGAGCCAAGAATAGATCTGGCATGTCATGACTCCTTGCAGCAACCAGAGGACCATCTGGCTTGTCAGAATAAATCCACATTTAATTAGGTGATGTTCTAAGGGCAAAAAAAATGCCAGCATAGGTTAAATGTCATCTAGTGATTTTTCCTCACAGCAGTTCATCTGTAACAAGCCATTGTGTAGCCTTATTTCTAATCTGTTGCATCACAACTTCTGCTACATGACTGTTAAAAAAAATCTTTCATCTTTGTCCTCAAATGCAAATTCAGAAGATGTAGTGCTGATTAGGCTGTGCTTTGTCTGGAGATAAGCAAGGAAGTTTCTTGATTCATTCCATGCAACACTGAGTGCAAATATCAGATCATTGCCCTTACTGCTCTTTTATTAATTACACGTATTAGCCCACTGGGAAAAGAAATCCCACCTGATTTTATTTAAGGCCGTTCTCCTAAACTGAAATTCAGTTTAGCTCCTCAGCAACGGTCCAGCACTGAGTAGAGTGAGGAGACTTGTCACCTGTAACAAATGGGGCAGCTCAGACACAGCAGAATCCAGGACTGGCCAAGACACTGGTATGTCTCTCACTTACTTTGGGTGAGTTTGTATTTGGCCTAAAAGTCCTAAGTTCCTTAACATCAGCCTTCCTTTCCCTTTTATTTCCCTACCTGCTGCCTCCCTTGCAGCCACCAGGTACAGCTAATGGGGCTGTTTTCTCCACCCCTTGGCTGCCAGACACAAATTTCCTAGTGGGATAACTCTTAATCCTCTTTACATTAATACAATAAATCTCAGAGCATGTTTTACTCAGATATTCTCTTTGGCTGCAATTTAGTCTCTACACATTTTACTCGTACACTCTCCTTTCTATAAATGTTACCTTGGTGAGAAAATTTTTAATCTTTTCTTAGTTTCCTTGAGCATCTCATAACATCTCATTTACCTGCAGAACAGGTGGCCAAAAAATATTCTGCAATGCTAACAGTGCAGGAAGGGCAGCACATAAGAAATAGCAAGCAGAGCTTTAGACATTGGAATTCACTTCCAGTAACCCAAAGTTACAAAGACTTGCCTCAGCCAAGGACCTGACTTACAACCTTATAACCTACAACTGGGCCATAGAGTAAGATGACCTTCCTCCCTTTTATTGGGAATCTTTGAGTAAAACTATGTCAATTCTCAGGGAAAAAAGAGAACTGCAGACTCTTCTGTTGAAGCTAGTTATCTTTACCCATGCCAATCACATCCTGCTCTAGAGATAATTACCAGAGTGTGAGAATGTACCTGTAATCATAAAGTAAATTGAACACATAAATAAGTTTCATGAAGGTAATTGCAGGCAAAATGAAAAGAAACAAAAAAATAAAGAAAGCACAGGAGAAAGAAACAGGAAAAATGAAAATGGAGACTTAAAGTAATAATTTCATGAAAGACTTTGGAGATCTACTTTAGCTGATGACTTATATTCATATCTATGCAATTAATGAAGAAAGAATTGAAATGGAAATTAAAGAAAAAAATTAAGATATATATAAAAATTATTCTGCCTGACTGCCTTTGCTGTTGCTTTGTAATTATCTAGCTGGGTTGTTCAGTTGACCAGAATGACAAGATTCATTCACAAGTTTCATTCCCACTTGGCACCTCCTTGTTTTCTGTAAAACCCTTTGCCAACTTTTTAAAGGCCTGACGTTGTTGTGGCCAATAATGTGACTGCACAGTTTTTAGCTAATACTCTGGATGTCAAATCTTGTCAGGTGCCTGCTGTACTTTGGAGACATTGGCACCTCCACCGTGTTCCTCAAACACGACCTTACAAAGAAGAAAATTTGTACTCCTCATATTTCCTCAGTGGTTATTAGGTCTGTGATGCTGGTGTATCTGCAAGTTAACAGATCTTACTGCAGAGCATCCTGTTGCTTTCTTCTTTCTCTGTCTCCAGGAGTGTGACTATGCACTTTGATTAGCCAAGGCCATAAACCCCTGAGAATTGCATCAATATTTTTTTCCATTTTCTTTTGGTGACCTGTGTTTCAAAATGTCATTCTTTCTTTGAGATGTCCTGGACAGCATTGCTTTCAGACCCTCCCAATGACCCACATTTAACTCTGTGGAGTTATCACTGTTCAGTTAGCTGGACGTGCACACTCCAGACTCAGATACAACTTCCAGGGCATTTTGGGAAGTGAAAAACCAGAAAAGAAAAAGTAACAAAAGACATGACTATAGAACAAGCTCAGCTTAACAGACTCAATAATTCAATGCAAATTTACTTTTCTTAGCTCCTTTCATGTGAACTGTTCTCCTAAAATGCTTTACAAAATAAATAATAGAAGACCATTGATATTATACTGTATAAATTACAGACCAACAGGGCCAGAAAGATGCTGCCCGTAGAACTTATTAGAGACAAAGGCCAATAACAGAGAGAAGAGAGTGGAAGAAATTAAGAGGTGCAGGCAGGGGAATGAAGAGAGGTTTGCAGATCAGATCTGATAAGAGATGGAGAGTTGATGAGGCAGAGAGATACTGGGAGGCTGTTGCAGATGTTAAGAGACTATGCTAAGGGTCAGAGGAAGCTGGAGTTAAACCAGTGGAGGAAGGAGGAGGATTGCCAAGTGCAAGGTCTGGAAGTGCACTAACAAGGCAGGCATTTTGCAGCCGGTGCCTGAGATGAATGGGATGCTCAGGGATTTCCCTGGAAACAGAGGGGTTATGAACTGGTGGGTTTGGTGTGACAAGTACAAGGTGATGGACAGTATTTTACTTACTGCCAAGATGTAGAAAAGCCTGGGACAGGCTGTGCCATCAAGGCAAAGAAACTTGGAATTCTACGAGGGGGAGAAAAAAAATTAAAATGCTGCATTTTCAGATATAACTTATTTATTAAGTAGATGTGCAGTTTACATAGGGATAGGTTCTAATGATAATAAATTCACCTCAGACCTAGAAGTCCACCCATCTGATGTTGCTTTTCATATTTCCTTGCTACACTGGCTGTGCCTCTGACCTAGCCCCGCCAGTGGTTCCTCTATGAGAACCTCCTTTCTAGCCAACAGTAAACTGATATTCTGGAAATGTTTTAGAAATGGCTCCAATTTGGCATCTGCACTTTTAAGAGCAACACATACTGAACAGATAAATTTAGCTGTGCACATGAGACTTGTGCTCACAAATATGGTTGGGATCCTCAAACTGACTTGTTCAATGCTAAGTTCTGCCTGTGTAAAATCAGGGAATTTTAGAACTTTTGCAGTTTCATTTTCCATCCCTGACTACTCATGATCTCTAAAACTACTTTTTCTCTTCTAATACTGAGTGATGAACATTTAATTTGACCTTGTTTCTAAAGGTTGTGATGGAGTTATATCTGAAAACTGAACAATATTTTAGTCCTGTGATCAAAGGGTGTACCTTTGAGCCTGAGGCTTTATAAGATTTTTTTTCCCCAGAAGCAGGGAAGGGCAAATATTCCTATGTCACTTCTTTCATTCCAGACTGACTACCAAATTCCACATGAAGTCATTTCTGCGCAAAAGAACAGCTTGAGAAGAGTTTAAAAGTGAATTTATATACCTAACCAAATACTTTCAGAAACAGAATGACTTCTCCAAGAGCTGGTTTGTGGGCCAGTTTGGTGCTCTATAAAAGTCATTAGTATTAAACCAACTGGCTTTAAATTAAGCCTCTGATTTTGATCAAAAGAGAAAAATTCCATTACAGACTTAGGAAATTGTTAATAAAATACTCTCTTGATCTTCCCAAAATTTTAGGCAGCAAAACAAAACAAGACTAACTAATCAACATATCTGTTTTTCTCCAGAGGTTTCAGAGATCACTCATGGGTCCTTCTCAGACCAATGTAAATGCAAGATAAGGAATCATGCCAAAATGTGCTGAAAGCAGATGTGAGTAAACAAAAGGAGCTGGATTCCAACTGATCTGCAGAAGCCCCCGTGATATTAAGTAGATATAATCTGCACCAAAAGACTTCTTTTTTTTTTTTTTTTTTTTTTTTTTTTTTAAGATTTTTTTTTTTTAATTATTTTTTTTTTAAAGAAAAAAAAACCACACAAAAAAATTTTTTTTTTTTTTTTTTTTTTTTTTTTTGTAAGAGATGTTAATTTTAATGAGATTTGAGCTAAAATGGTAAAACAGTAATTGCTGGGCCATCTCTTTGTCAAGTAATTTTGCTAACACTTGTAGTCATACTCCAGCAAAATTAATTTTTGGAATGACAGCCAAAGTGTAGTATTTTCTTCCAGACCTGTAGCCTTATTTACTGCCTTCCTCTGCTCATGCTGCAGTTGTCCATATTTTGGACAATTAATTTTGTTTCCCAACAATATCTAACAGTTACATGCAGTGTGTCACTGAATGACCCGCAATTTAATGAAGACAGAAATGATATCAGTTCATTTTATCTAAGAAAGAAAAGAAAAAGTATCAGAAAAAATAACTAATACCTTAGGTGATTTTTTTTCAATACTTTTTAAATCCAGCTTGGTAGAGTGGCCACCTGATGCAGAATGCCTGCATGTACAAGGAAATGTTTCAGGTAATATAAAGGTGCAAATATATCTACCACGCAAATGTCAGGAAATGTTTGTATTGCAAAGCTACAACTGCATTTTAATTGTTTTTTTTTTAAATGACCTGAATGTGCATCTCAGGATATAGATATTTTATAGCCACACTGCTCATATGAAATAAATAGACATGTAAATCACAGAATCAAATAGGTTGGAAAATACTTTTGAGATCATCAAGTCCAACCTATGACCTCACACCACCTTGTCAAACAGACCATGGCACTGCCACATCCAGTCTTTGCTTAAACACCTCCGGGAACAGTGACTCCAAATAACAACAAGCTCAAATTTTCATAACTACAGACAGTAACCTGGCAAGAGCTGTGAGTTTTGCAGGGTTCCTTAAATGCCATTTGGCTTGGTTTGTCACAGCCAATGGGAAAAAAAAATGGAAAAAAGTAAAGTGGTCCCCAGAAGCTGTTTGACTGTCAGCTCTCAAGTCTTAGACCAACAATATTTCTGATCAAGATGTTGTCAGTTTTCTGATAACTATTTCCAACATAAGCAGTCGTAACGCCTTAAAACACTTTTGTGTCTGAATGAAGTAAATCTCCTTTATCAGAAAAGAAAGCCCTTATGGTTCTCATGGGTAACTTGATTTGGCACACATAAACTAGCTAACCTAATTAGCCTGTGTGCCTGGTACAGCACTAGAAGGTTTTCAAGCACTGTCTGGTGCAGAAAACAGAATATTGAGCCTTTGAAAAGCTGGTTTCCAATAGTTAGTGGAATTAGGGCTAATAACGGGCCAACCAAGCCCGTACAGAATTGCTTTGTTCTTAATTTTTCTATCCTGAGAACAATAAGTTTAAGAATACAAACCTACCTTCCTTCCTTCCTTGTGAATGACAGTCTAGCAAATATCAATGAATAGCTCTTAATGTAGGGTACGAGCAAGATGGGTGGTCTATATGCTATTTCTTAGGGATTACACCAGCTCCTGGATTGTACTGCCTCTCTCCCCCATTTCTTATTTTAAGGAAGCTTGGCACTTATTGGACCGCTGTGTGAGTGGTCAACTCGTTAACTGAAAGAAAAAAAAACCCCTGCAAATTAACAAGAAAGAGAAACCCTTGAGCCTGGAGAGTTTTCTGCAGGATTAGTGCGTTGAATTAGACCAGAAAAGGTCTACCAAAGATGCAAAAGCAGAATTATAGCCATCTATTCAAGAGTATGTGAGGGAAGAAGGCATAATAGTTTTCCATTTTTATGGAGGTTGAATTTTACTTAAGTTCTTTACCATGTAACCTCTCTTATTCACACACCACACTGAAAAAACACTGACCTTGGTAGTCACGTAACTGCAATTTTGAAATCCTTCAAGGACAGAAGAAAAATAATTGTTGCTAGCAGACCCAAAGATCTTCTTGGATCCAGTCTGCAACAAAGTTCTTATGGCCATATACCAGCTCTGTGAGTAACTTTTTAGTGAAAAGTCAATCCTGTTTGGGTCATTCAGAGCAGACCATATGGATATGAAAATAAAGAGCAGGAAGAGGAAAGAAGTTCATCTATGTCATCTATAGTCTCCATGTGATTGGGCTGACTCAGAAGTGACATATTTTTGACTCAAGAATAGAATTATTTATGGTGAGGATATTACAAACATCAAAATACAGTTAAACCAAGCCAGTCTGTGTTACCACCCCTACCTGAACAGGATTCAGCTGTGAGGAACCTGTCTGACTGTGTCATCTTCAGCAACAGAAGCTGTCACAATGCTTCAGTGCAGTGGTTGAGGCTGTGAGAAGAACAGCTTGAAGAGGAGAATGAATTCCAGCTCCAGTCCTGCATTCCTGTCCATTAAAAGCAAATATTCAACTTTAAAAATGCAAATAAAGATATGAAAGGACGCCAAACAAAAGCAGTAGCATTAACAGCTTCTCATAGCCCTTTATAGCTCTCTGGAGTGATTACATCCTATTTACTTCCACTTCTTGAAACTCTGTTGTTGTATTTTAGCCACAGGAAAAAAAAAACAAAACAAACCTCTTTAATTATTCTTCAATGCTTTTTGCCAGCCAGGCCCTGTGTCCTGGATTGAAATCAATGTTAATGGCTTTTGAGACTCCCGTATAGATATATTTTTTAATTGATGTCTCCTCTTCCTCCTGCTGACCCAATTCTCATTTTCATTATATTAAAAAACACATTGATGATCCACTCAGATCCGATAAATTATTTTAGCTCCTTTCTGCAATAACTAAATTTAATAGTGCTTTGCTGGCACAATTTAATTACTGGCACAAACATTTGAAATTTGTGAACAACAGCTGAGCTGCAGTGACAGAAAACAGGTGGTCTGGTGGCTGTTAGGATCCAAGTAGCAAGCAAACTAAGAAAATGCGAGCTACTGGGTGGACTCATTACTACCATTTTTGTTTGAACCTCTTCCTTATCCATCAGTTTTAATCTTTATTCCATCTGAAAGGGCAATTGCCATTACAGACTTCCTCTGTGGGATTGTTTATAGTTATAGAGAAGGCACATACTTAAGAATTTTCCAGGCTAGGAAAGAAGGGATGGAACAAAAGCAGAAACGGTGTTTAGAATGACAATAAAATTATTTGGTATGCTGGAGGTAAAGTGTGGAATTTTTTAACCTGGGGGCCTCACTGATATAGCAGAGAGGCAGGAAATTCTACAGCTCGAAGAGAAGAGTGGGCAGTTAAAGTTGACAGAGAGAAGAAAGTTCATTAGATATCACACTGTGATATTTCCTACTGTTTTGCTTCTTACCAGAGGTGAATTTGCTAGGCTGATACCCACTGTGTTGGAACTGCATCCTGTGGTGGGAATTGTGATATCTGCAGAGCCTTTCTTCTGTGGGCACTGTGCCTGCATGTAGCTGTGCTCACAGGTGGTTCAGCAACCACAAGTCTGGGGATTTTTGGTGTGCCAGGCAGGAGGATAAGCTGTTTGAGGAAATGAGCCTGAGCTCACCTGTTGCCTCTGTGCTCTGGGCCCAAGAAGCAAGAACATTCATAGTTGTCCACCTGCTTTTTCCTGGACAATATTGCAATGAATCACATCTCTCAAGGTCAGAAATATTCAAACACAAGTCCTGCAGGAATCTTATGAAACACCTTACTTGTCATCAATGCCAGACAGAAGCAGGAGCACTCCATCCCTCAGAGCCTTTCCCATGAAACAAGCTCAGTAAAAGAATTCCTTTTTTTCAGAAGTACATTTTAGAGAAATTTTAATTGTACTACTATCATTAGATACATAACTGTGGTCTGGTATGAATTGTTAATGGGTGTTTTCTAAATACAGGGCAAACCCGCCCTATCTCTGCTCCAAGCAGTTTTGTGGCCTGCAGCAAGAGACAAAAGGTGAATTTAGGAAGAAAGGAAGAACAAGGGAAAACTGCAACAGCCTTGTGTCAGTCAGAAAAACTGACCAAATACCAGAGTCAGTCTATTTTTCCCTGTTGCTCACTTGAAAGCTAATAGACAAATATAGGGAAGTTTGCAGGTATTTCTGGGTGGGTCTGATAAAGCACGGGTGATCATAAGGAAGGAGATATTTTTCTGAAGAATCATTTAAGGGGTCCTGTGGTTTCCAGCTAAGTTTCTGCTCTCTTTAGTGTTTATTATTTAAGATTACTGGATCTGGATTACTCAGGCATACCACGATGACTACTGGATGGAATTGAATAATCATCAGAAAAAAAGATCCTTGATATTCTTAAAAATAAAAGCCTTGTCACAAACTCTCTGCACCTGAAAAAGCTGATGGGATATTTCCAGTTGTTTGTGTACCATTCAGAATTGCTGTGGAAGGGGAAATGTCCTTGCTTGAGGAGATATTATGCATCAAAGTCATGATTCAAAACAGTGAAGATGAAGAGGTAATCAAGGGTGCTAATGGTCACAGTGAGGGGTGATAAATCTGGACAAAAGTGGTGATTGTGGGCAATAAATCCAACAACCTGCTGAGCCTGGCACAGAGCCACCTGATACAGGCTGATTGCCAGTAGTTTTGAAGGTGAGCATAAAATGAAGCATCCTCTAAGTAATAACACTCACATAATGAATATAATCTTTTATTAAAGCAGTAGGTCTATGAACAATGCAAAATTAGTCTGCCCGGGTGCATGAGCATGTGTGTTCAGAAGGAGATCTTGAGAGATGCAAACAGGATGATGAACACACCTGCAGGCTGTAATTTTGCCTTCCCTTTGGCTTCTCCAGTCCTTGCTCAGCAGCTGTATTCTCAGAAGGCTGTTTAGTCCTGAAACTGTGGTGTCTCATCATCAGATTGTGCAGTTCTACTGTGTTGGAAGTGGGTGGAATCTGGCCATATTAGGATCAAATACCAGGACAGATGAGCTTTTGGGTCCTGCACTGTGACCGCAACAACCCCCTGCAGCACTACAGGCCTGGGGAAGAAAGGCTGGAAAGCTGCCTGGTGGGAAAGGACCTGGCATTGCTGGTTGACAGCAGCTGAACAAGAGCCAGCTGTGCCCAGGTGGCCGAGAAGGCCAAGGGTGTCCTGGCCTGTGTCAACAACACCGTGGCCAGCAGGACCAGGGCAATGACTGTCCCGTGAACTGGGCACTGGTGGGGCCACACCTTGAATCCTGTGTTCAGTTTTGGGCCCCTACAGGAAAAACATGGAGGTGCTGGTACACGTCCAGAGAAGGGTAAAGGACCTTGGGAAGGGGCTGGAGCACAAGTATTGCAAGGAGTGGCTGAGGGAGCTGGAGTTGTTTAAACTGGAGGAAAGGAGACTGATGGGAGGCCTTCAATTGCTCTCTAAAATTACTTGTGGTGAGTGAGATGGGGGTCAGACTCTTCCCCCACGTAACAAGTGATAGGACAAGAGGAAACAGACTCAAGTTGTGCCAAGTGAGGTTTAGTTTGGATATTAGGAAAAATTTCTTCACTGAAGAGGTTGTTGATGGTTGGAACAGGCTTCCCAGGGAATTGCTAGAGTCACCATCCCTGGAGATATTTGAAAGAAGTATAGGAGTTGTGATGCTTAGGAACACGGTTTAGTGGTGGATTTGGCAGCGCTGGGTTAATCGTTGGACTTCAGGATCTTAAAGGTCTTTTTCAACCTAAATAATTTTATGATTCTACAAGTGGTAGCTGGAGACTTTTCTATCCTTTTTCTTCTTAGGGAAGCACACTGGCAGGAAGGGAAATCCCAGAAATACCGGCTGGGGAGCTGGTTCTCCTTTCTCAGTCCTGCCCCACATTGAGCTCTCTGCTGGTGATGAGAAATGAGGAAAAGCCTCAGGGCTGAACAGCCTTTGAGGTGAGAGGATCAAGCAATTCCACTTGAAACTATATTTTGAAATTATATTTTAGGATCTCTGCAGGTACACGGACATTGCAGTAATGTATATGGAAGGGGGGTGGGGATGGGGGAAACATTTTCAAAGAGGAGTCAGAAAATTACACCTGTGTCTGTGGAATAATAACACAAGACCAGCACATGGTGCTCTAAGCAATGCTCTGTGGCATCTAAATCTCAGGTTCTTTCTGAATAAATCTAAATGCAGCTTGCTCTGAGAAAGAAATTTCCAGCAATTGGTAATAACAATGTTGGTTTTTTTCTTCCACCAACCACATAGATTGATTTTTACAATAGAAACAGTACTTAGAAAGCTGAACTGGATATCAGATGAAGTAGACCCCTTGGGAAACTGTATTTTGACAATTCATCATAGGACGTTAAGTTAGTCCTGTGTTTGATTTTTCTTTTCTTTCTTTTTCTTTTTTTTTTTTTTTTTTAATTTACAGAACAGGTTTTCTTTTTTTTTTAGCATCCCCAGTTGAAACTAGGAAGGCTGCTTCAGGAGCCTCATTAGCATTCCCTTTAGCAGCTTACAATAGGATATTACAGCTGCCCTCTCTCTGCAGTATTGACCAAGGTAGATGCAGGAGCTATTATCAGAATGCTATCAAAGCAGAGAATTTCCACATCCAGCAGAGTGAAAGGTAACTTTCAAGCCTGTGATGTCTCTTCCAAGTCTCAATATTTCCAAATTAACATCATTGTACCCTACTGTACTTGTGCATTTTGCTTTGTTTGATGTGGCATTTATTCGCCTGCATTCATTTCAACCAGTCACTCCCTGTCTAACACTACTTAGGCTTCTATTTTTTAGCTCAGTTAAACAGATTATCTCTTGCTCAGAAGATGAACAGGTCTGGCTCCACAGGTAAGATACTTTACTATGCAGAAAACACAAGAAACACGTTAGGTAGTGCCAGTTCTGCAACAGAAATAATGGGTAAAACTTATTCAGTATTTCTTAATGAATATTTCATTTTCTTACTGGAAAAAAGCCTTGTGCATTGAAACAGAACTTTTTCTTGGGGAAATAACTACTTGTTCTGGTAGAACTTTTCTCATAAGGATTTTTCAGACCGAGGGCATATTGCAGATCAGTCCAAGTTCAGGTCCAAGTGCTGGTTCAGCAAGCTGCATTTCCCAGTCTTGCTTGTCTCAGGAGGATGCTTTGGCTGAGTATTGCACTGTGGGACAGACCCTGAGAACAACGATCCCAGAGGGAAGGATATTCTAAATGCTCACCAAAAGGTTGCAGAGATGTGAGCTCCACTCTCCTCTCTGTTGTGGAATAGGGCTCTTTTAGGGTGTCTTTCTCTCAGTCTGCTTGGTAGTTTTCTTTCCCTTTCAATAAAAAAACAAAGACCAAAGTAGCCTTCATATTCTTAGTTTTCCCTAGGAAAGAGGAACTTTAAAATATGGATTGGTGAAAATTCATTTCCTATTCAGTTTTGGATGGTAGCAGTGGTCACTTAGATGACCTCAGACTGAAAGACAATTTCCTTTTTCTGGAGTTTATCAGCTGTGTTTATAAATCAGAAGCTGTTTCAAGAGCTGCAAACACATACATTTTAAATCTGTAGTGGTAGGATTTCCCTCTTATTTATGTACACAGAGTAGAGTGGAACTGAAGCCTATGGGCACTCTGACAACAGACAGAAAAAATACTTAAATGAGGGAAAGGAGATGTTTCAGCCAAAAAGAAATTTTCTTGGTGTAGCTATTACATAAATGCAAGTACAAAGATAAGGGCCATGACTTTCAGCAGTCTTCCTTACATGATTTAGCAACCAAAATCCTGCCTCTAAAATTTCACAAAATAAAGCTACAGAACACGTTCATGGGAGTGAGAAGGAATAGCTATGTAGAGCTCATCCTCCTGGGAAGAGAACAAGGATTCCCCTTTCTATCTTCTCCCCTGCCCTCCTGCCCTACGCTGAAGCCTGAGTTTTGCAAGCTGGCAGCTCAAACTTCAGCCACTGCTTCGTGGGTCGAGGCCCCAGTAGGCAATGCACAAGGATGTTTGGGACTCTCAGCAAATCTCAGAGTGCATCTCTTAGAGCTCATCGCAGTTGGCACTAATGTCAAATAATCAATTGTGCAGCAACACTTCTAGCATTTAGTTCCAAGTCAATTTCTGCATTTGGCTTTTTCTTATTTCCAAGGGATTCTTTCTTATATTATCTATGTGCACTCTTAGGTCAGTTAAGATGTCTGGGATAAATATTTCAGAGATGGTGTTTTCAAAAACTATGAAAAGGTTGATGTTGGGCAATAAGAGATGTTCTCTTTGCGGGTACCACAGTCCAAGTGCTTGACCATGTTTGAAGAAGTTTTACTGAAGGTATTGGAATCACAGGAAAGGTGGAAAAAGGGAAAAGAATTAGTTGCCTAGGGAAACTATTCTGCATACCTAGTTATACATGCTCTTTCCTGGTACATTCATTTTTTGCTTACTGGACAGTCTTCCAAGATTTCTGTTGGTACCAAGAGAAAAATGAAGTGACATTTCAGCTGCATTATGCCATATGTGAACTGTGAATTTCAAAAGATGCTTCAGCATTTTTACCTTGTCAAAAAAGATTCTGGTCTGCCATCACAATTGATGTTTACTTCAGAAAAAACATTTTTTAAAAAAATTGTAAATTTTTAGTTTTGTATTTCAGAGCTGAATCTTCTTTGGGAAGAACTTTTTTAGAATTTAGATATTCATATATTTTAGGAAAGGATTACCTGTCTCAAAAAAATTTTTCATAAGAAACAGAGCCACTTGTTTCAAATACCTTCTTCTTAATGTATGCATTTGGACCATGGCTTCTTCAAACAGTTAAGGAAACCCACAGGATGAGCCCATCCATTACTGTCCTCGCAAACAAAGTGACAGTGGGAAGAGAAAGATGTGGCTTCTATTGTAATGTCCAAAACACAGTGACCAGCAAGAGATTTTTCTGCTTTGGGTAGTTAGGAACAAGCATCACACTCATGACAACACAATTATTCATAAGTATACACAAAACCCAGGGAGAAATCTGTGTAGTCTGTACAGAAAAAACATACATTGACTTCATATCAGATGAGGGGTGGAGTAATCTAATAGTAGCTAAATGTGTGTTGGAGACCAAACTCTTCTAAACACAGATGAGTAGATCAGACCCATCGTCTAAAGCATATCTGAAAGATCTTCTTCTTTGATCCTTTGGATACACTTGTATAGCTTATCATGCCAATTAAATCTTATTTAATTGAACTGAATTGAGGAATGAATCATTGGTTGCAAGCCAGCTCCCAGTGTGCAGGTGTCCACTTTAAATAAAACCTCACTACGATGTTTTGACATCATTTCACATTTCGCTTGTGCAAGTATAACCTGCCAACAGAAACCAGCTTATTTCCTTAAGGATAATTTTTTTTGTTTTTAGTCAAAGGAGATTAAAGCAAATATATAAAAAACAATCTGCTTCAAGACACAAAGGTATTATTGGTTTCAGTCTGATCTAACTCACATCCCACTGAAATCAGTTGGGCCTTTCTATTGTCTTCAGTGTTGTTTGCAGTGTCTGTCCTTAGAGCCTCTGACAGTCTAACAAGACTTTCTTTTCAGAGAGCTACTCACTTGAGCATCCAGACAGGCAGACTGAAAAGAACATCTGAAACAGATACAGAAGGTCAGTTCTGATAAAATAATTGCGGAAACAATATCTTTAGAGAAGCAGAATTCCCAAAGCACTCCAAGATGTGGTCTGACCTTCCCACATGGATGACTGCAATATTAGACATAGATGAAAAGCTGTGACAAGAGTGATTGCTGACAAGATTTCATGAGACTTCATAGATACTCAGCACATTTACTATTCAGAGCTATCAGCCACCATTTCTACTAGTGAAAATAACAGTTGACAGAGTGAAAGAAATTAGGGTTTTTTACAAAAAATCATAAAACCGTTGTTAGATGCTCTGCTCCAGAGTGAAAATCAGCTACTCTAAAAAGGGAACTCAGTTAATAATCTTTAATTTTTCTTTGCAATCAGAATAATTCTAAAATTAACACTAAGTTAAAGTAACACAAAAGAACAGAATAAAGTTCTAATTCACATTTTAGCTGTAAAAAAGCCCAAAACTAGAAGCTCAAAATGGTTATACATGCTTTAAAGGCTCTAATGAGGTGTAACAATGGGCTGTATGAATTTACAGAGATAAAATTAAAAAAAAAAAAAAAGCATTTTGAGAGTTTGCAGTTGATGCAGTTCAGAGGTTCTGAAACAGGAATGGGAAGTTTCCTTACACTAATATCATTTGGAAAATTATGTATGGAGACTTCTGAGGACCTCTAGTAGCTATAGCAAATATATTTCGAAGTAGACAACCAGCCATCGATAGGAGTTGCAACGGTTAGCCCCTAATTCACCATTACCACTAAGCTACAAATGACCCTGCTTGCACCAAATCCACTTCTACTCATTCACTGTGGAATATTTCCACTGCCTTTAGAGATTATTTAGTAGTTATTCTGATGTGAGCACAGAATTTGAATTGGGCTGTTTTTGAAGGGAAGCCCCAATTCCACCATCCCTAGACATAACACAGCTGTAGTGATCGAATGAGGAGACCTTATCATTCTATGGAAACAGCAAAGAACAGCCTCACTGTGAATGTGCTGACAGCCACATATATTCTGCCATCAGTCTTTCAGTTCTGACACACCATTTTCTCTTTAAGATAAAATCATAGATTTTGGCTCTCTACATTCAAAATAAAATAAATATCAAGTAGCAACCCTGCTCTGTTTGCTAAGTCATTTTCAAGGGTCTAATAAATATTGGTTATTCATATTTGCCACAGCCAGTGTTTCAGGTACCTGAATTAATTTCAAATGGTCAGTGAGAGGAAGCCAACCACTGGAGTGGAGCCAAAGAACAAACTTTACTGAAAGTACCCAAGGAGAGACAGTGAAGGAAAGCAGGACTAGAGGCCAGTGGTACTGTTCAACATCTTTCTTTTCATCATTACTGATGACTCTGTCCTGATTGATGACAAAGCACCTTTTTTTCTAAAGCAAAACTTTTGCTTTTAAAAGTGTTGGTTCTTAATTTTTGCACAGCTACAAGTAGACTAATTTTCACCTACCTGCTACCAATGCATAAATCTGTGGTTTCTTTACTGCTTGAGCAGTTATCTGACAGCTAAGAAATATTGTGGCAGTCTTGGGGTATCTGAAAAATAACTGTCAAGCCTAACTTGAAATTAAACACCATGCGGCTGGTCACTGAACCCCCCCCCAGAGAAGAAACCTGTAATGACCAAAAGATGAGATTTCTTGAGTTAGACTTGAAATAAAGAGGTTTAGGACAGCCCATCCAAAGACATTACTTTGCATGTAGTACGAAGCAGCACTCGCCTGGAGGGGCTGGCAGGAATCATTACAGAGTTTGCACAAGTTTCAATTCAGGGTTTTCACCAGTAGAAGCCAGAAGCAGCTTGACTGAAGGTTCAGAAGCACTGGAAATACAATTTCTCAATGTTGTTTGGGGCATGACTACAGAATACAGACATTTGTTTTGATAAGAAGCATGGAGAAAAAGATCCAGGAAAACATCAAAGTATCTGAGACCATGTAAAGAAGGAACTTGTTTGTTCCAGACAGAGAAGGCAAACACCTCTCATTTTATAGAAGGAATAAATGAGACACAGAGAAGCCATGTACCTTATTTAATTTAGCGAGTGAAGTTATTTCCCATTGGGTCGTACTGCATTAGCAAGCCAACAAATAGATATTCATTCCTATTCATGCAGCTTTTCCTATCCAGGGTAAGAGCTGCAGAAGATATTTGCAATCTGAGCATGAGGCAAGCTGTAGGCAAAGCCTGAACAGGAAAAGTATCTACTCATCTCCTCTGAGGCAAAACAGTGTAAAGCAGGAAGTGTGCACCACACAGGACAGAAGAGGGTAAAGGCAGAACTTGCTTTCTTCATTAAGACAAGTTGGTAAAATTATCAGAATACTCAGATTTTCCCCAGGTACTCAGCATTTTCATTCCAATAGTGGAAAAAAAAAAAAGACTTTACAGTAAATAAATAATAACCAATTTTGGAGTCTCTTTTTAGTGCACTGTGAGGCGTTGTTTCCTGATAGGTGAGTGTAAGCCTGTGGGTTGGGGACATAGTTACAGAGGACGCATAAGTACCTACCATAGACAATGTTCTATCAATTGGTATCTTAATTGACAAATATAATTTTCTGGCCTTTTGACAAGCAAAATGCTTGCACTGACTAAATGGTACATTAGGTGATCAGAAAGTTTCCAATGTGCTGGTGACATAGCAAGCTGATGCTGATCCCCCCCGGTTTGCTGTTCCTGTCCACTCCTGTTCACTCCCAGCCCAGACAAGAGAATGGCTCAGGTTGCCTTGTTGCAATAAATCTGGCTGCCTCACCTCCCCTGGGAAGCCAGCTGGCAGCGAGGTGCTTCCCAGAGCAAGGCAGGTAAGGAGAGGGGATGCTACTCTGGGAAGGTTTCCAGAAGGAAGGATGGGAGAATATAAATAGGAGGGAAAAAACAAAAGGAATTAAAAAAGGAGGCAAATGTGATTTGTCTTCTTTCTAATGAGAAGAGCAAGGCATGAGGCCGAATTCCCTGAAAATGATGAGTGTGTGGGTACTCCTAACTCTGTTATTTTAATGGCTTGGATCCTAAGCAGACTGCTTAGGATACTTCAGAGAAACAGGGAAACAGCCATTTACTTAATGGCTCGTGGATTAATTAAGTTCCAGACAGACCTGGACACTGGTCAGTAAATCTCCAGTACATCACCTTGCCAGCAGCATCTTTTCCTCAAGGCCTTTGGAAATGGCAGTGTGCAGCTGAAATCAGGTTTTGCCTTCTCTGGGAACTCCAGGGATGCATGGGAATTCATACCACGGGAGGAATGGCAGAGAGTACTGAGCAAGAGAGAAATAAATGTAATTTATATAAAGTGTCATACTGACTCATAGATGATTTAAAATACTTGGATTATGTTTAAAGGCCACTTTACTCTTCTCTAAATCACTTCCTTTGTCATGTTTCTTTGTGGGTTTTTTCTTTTTTTTTCCCATTCCTCAGAGAAACAGGTCACTTCAGCCCTAAGTTAAGGCATAATGAACTCAGTAGCAGCCAAATCATGAGGAAACTACTGTACCTCTGGCGCAAAACTTTTCTGGTGTGTCAAAACAACCATAAGATAGTTAGGCTAAGCCTGGAAATTATTTTCTATTTTTCCTCACTTTACCAGATACATTCAGTCAGCTATAGTCATATACCTATCTAGCCTATGGACTTGGAGAAACACACTGAGACAATTATTTAGGACACACTTTAGCTTTAGTTACTAATGCCACCTGTACCAATATCAGATTTCTCTCCCTTACCAACCAATCCTCATGGAAATTGTAGGCACAAAGTTATAAATTGCTATACATTAATTTCCACCTTGACTGCATTGTATATTGTTACCCTGGAACAGAAGATGGTATTAAAATGCCCGTGTCGCACAGGAATATAAAAGCATAAAGAATACATTCATCCTGTAAATATATTTACTGGGATCTATAAGGTTTCAACTTCACAATTAACACACCTGTGTTAATTATCCTACTCAACAGAAGAAACTAAGGAGTTTGTCAATGTGTTAAAATACAGGTAGAAAGATTGCTGTGGGAGAAGAAAAAAAAAAATTAAACTGGGGAGGGAAACTAGCCAGAGATTGCTCCTTCTTTGTCACTTTTTACAAGCGACAGAAACTGAGGTCGTAAACCCATGCTCCAGAGACATGTGAAGGAATCCCAGCATTGGGCATTCCCAGCTCTCCCTGCCTTCATGTCACAGCTGTATCAACACAATTGTTTGTGTGTTTATATGTAAACCAGATCATGGAATGGATTTATATTTAAAATAGCACCCAAAAAATCCAAACAAGACAAGGCCAAATATATCTATATCTATCTATATCTATATCTGTATCTGTATCTAAGCTAGCTCTAGCTCTATCGTCTGTCTATACCATCTACATTTATATATTCCATAAAGACTCCTGTTTGTTATACACAGTCCTGTATAACCAGACTTTATGCCCAGCTAAGTCTTGCCTTTCTTCCCACAGCTGACACAGGAGCAGAAAGCCAGGTTCTGCTTCTGTCAGTGCTGGGGCAGTCGGGCACAAACCTGACTGCGTGTTCTGATCCGGACCAAATCTGTGCCACAGCCTGATCTGACGTTATGACTGGAAACATGGCTTAAGCTTAGAATGGAGGAAAACTCGAGAGGGAATGATTGACAGAGGAAGAAGAGAGGTTTCACTTCTAAATACCTCAGAGATAGTCAGTGACGAGCAACCTGTGCTTGTGGGGATCATTTGGATTTTTTAAGCCCTCATTATCCAGGAGAGCTGGTTGCACTGGGGCACTTTGGACTGTGTGGAGTGTAATGATTCATTATATAGGTAAGTTAACTGCTGATGGGATAGAGACTTTTAAGGTTAACAGCCTTTCCTTTAAGAAGATATTTCCCACTGATGAATCCTAAACTGAGAAACACATTTTAAATTCAGCCCAAAGAGTTGAGTTTCTGAGTGTATTTGCCAGGGTCATTGTGACTTTTAACACCTAAACAACAGCAACTTCCACACTCAGAAATTACAGGGGAGATTTCTATTTTTGTATTAGAGACAGATGGAAAGAGACAAGCCAGTTCCAAACCACAAACACATTCTCTGCTTATCTGTAATAACTCTCCTTAGCAAGGCAAAGATACCTTTGCCAGAGACAGGTGCTGTGCTAAAATGCACAACTGTTCTTTTTATTTACAGGTGCAGCTGCTAACGCCTTTGATGCCAGGTTTGAACGTACAAATGAAAAATTCAGAGGTTTTAATCATGTCCCCATGTTTGAAAAGCAGGCTTTTCAGAAGGTCACATATTCTTGAAATGAACCACAAACAGGTACCTGAGGCAGGGTCTGTGAAGATGCTCAAAAGACACTGCTCTGGGAAGATTCACTGGAGATACGGAAGAGCATCCAGTGGAGTTATGCACTGGAGAGCTGCTGTTTTTCCATTCTCCTGAGGACTGGAGTGGACCAGCTCAAAATACCCACTTATACTCTGTTCAAAGTGCTCTCATTTAATAAATTGCAAATAGAATTGAGGGAATTCACATGTTCTCCGCCTGGATCTCAGGAATTGTGTGGGAATAGTTCACATCTGTAGGGAATCAAGTGGCTTTAATAATGTTTTTATCTCACTCATTTTAATGGCCTCAAGCCATTGTCTGCCACTGGAGTCAGAGGTGCCTCAGTCTTTGCTAAAACTCAGATTCATCATCTTCATGTCTCACTCAAACTTTCTGTCCTCTTATCCTCATATTTTGGCTGGTACAATAACGCTTCAGTAATCCTGTATGTGTGGCACTCTGACAGACAAGATGGCAGATGGTGGTGGGACAAAAAAAAAAGAAGAAATATTTGAAATCCTCTTTATTCCTTTCTGAAGGAAGCTCAGGACTGCCCTAACTGAAGAATGAGAACAGAAGTTTTCTGAAACACACGAAGAAACAGCATGATATAGAACTTCTAAGCTCTGAAGAATTGTTTTCCTCATAGGGCTTCTTTGCAAAGGAATATGAAGAAAATTTCATATTGTCAATTCAATCTCCAACTAAAAGGTTTTCAAAGTCTTCCTGTTATGGAAAAAGCCTTTCTAAGCCCCAGAGGAACTAAAGGAAACTCATGAAAGGTAAGGGCTTACAACTTTTTAGTCGGAGATTTTATGAGGAGGGTGGAAAGATGGGCAGCAATGCTTAACTCTTTCTTCTAAATCCTTGGCTGATCAGAGGAGAATTACTTTGACCTGCCTCATCCCTCTGCATGNAATTTTGGGGTTTTTTTAATGTTTGTTGAAGTCTCTTACCAAAGGCCAAACATGCAGGTTGTTGGTGTAACGCGGTTGTCAACATTTTAAAAATTTACTACAGCTCATTTGGATGGGTCATATTAATTTGATACCAGCCTCTTTCTTGTTTTCTGGGTAAGAGGGTAAAATAACCTCCCAGAAAAACTCAACAATAAGAGAAATGTAGGAAGATGAACCCTGCAGTTCCTCCAGCTTATTTGGAGATGTGATCAAATAAAGGTGAGAACAACTAAGGACTTCAAGTTTTAGCCTAGCAAATTTTTCTGCTGCATCATTTTCCGTTTGGACTCAGCAAGAGCAAAATTGCCTATTGATTAGTAGATATCCACCACAGAGGATTCAATAGGTGCTTTTGCATATGCTGAGTCCTTAATGCAGAAAACGGAGCTAACAAAAACAAAATTAACACTGCCTTGCCTTACAGAGCCTTCCACAGCTTCCTCCAGAGAAATTGCTGTCTGCACGTTGAACAGCTCTGAATTCCATCAGGAAAGAAAAGCACCCAAGAAAGGCACATTATAAATTATATGGAATTATTAGCAAAAGTTGTGAGATTGTGCGTTGTTTGTCTTGCAACACTTTTTGTGACTCCAGCTAGTATCAGGCAACAAGCACCTGTGGGCTAAGAAATATTTGGGAAAAAAAAAGAGAATTCTGGCCTTCAATTACTTTAAACTAAAATAGACACGGCAGGAAAAAAGATGGCCAAAAGAAGCCTCCTGACCACCATTCAAAGACAGGGTGCTGAAGTGAAGAGCTAGAGAGTAACTTGGTTTAGATTACAGGGGAAAAATGGAAAAGATAAAGATAAACCAAAACTTTGGTCCTGCATTTCAAAGGAATTGTTTTTTTCACTCCCATTGCAAAATAAATATCAAGAAATACAGGGAAGAAAAGACAAAGCCTTTTCAGACAGTCCCTTAAGCTTCTAGAGTAACATTAATAAATTTAAATGAAAATAGCAAATAAATTAAAATGAATATAATTTGTATTGGTTGCATTTAGTGGACATTAGCTCTCTTCAGTTCACAAATATTCTGTATTTGAGAGTTGCATAATAATGTAAGTATTTTTCAAAAGCTTGCCACGAATGTCTGTTGATCAAAAGTCATTTTGTGAAAAAGACACAGAGGATATAAAATTTGAGAAATGAATTCATTAATTTTATTCAAATCTGTAGTTTAGTTTAGTTTTTCCTTCCTTTGACTGTGACATGAGCCATTCTTGGACGTTGTCATTTGTGTCTAAAACTGTGTCAGTGCCTGCTGCTGGAAATATCAACCCTGATCCAAATCCTTTGCAGTTTGTTAGAGAAACACAAAGCTACATGTGCTTAAGTAACCCCTGACCCAAGCAAGCAGGGCAAAACTTCAGCAGGACATTTCTCTTTTCATGCAATTATTCTTTGGTTTTGTGCTTTCCCTTTTTTTCACACTTTTGTCACATCAGAAAACAATTTTTTGTGTTTTGTTCTCATCCATCAGTTCAGCTAGACATTTCCAGAGTAGTCACCTGCTTGACTAGGTAAAATACAAACATGGGATAACTACCTAGGAAAAAGAAAACTCTGGCCACATTCACTAGCTCCTTTTACAGGTTTCAGAGATCTTTCATTTATAAATAGCAAAGGCAGTCAGTTTGATGGTGGTGATGGTCTAGGATACCACAGAGATCCTTGGAAACTATGAACAAACATTAATCTCGGGAAAACAAGGTGAAATGCAAACTTTATGCAAAACACAAAATGAGAGAGAAAGGGCATGAGGTGAGAGAAAGGAGCACGAGATGGGAAATGAGAAGGGGAAAAAAGGAGAAAGGCGGATGAGTGAGAAGTGAGGGAAGCAAACCAAGAGCTTATCCCTGACAATCAAGAGAAGGAGGTGGAGAAGTTGTGTTTTAACTGTCCACTTCTCTGTGAGGAGACTACTGGGGTGGGTTGGCAAAAGGATAATCATAAACTAATTAGTTCCACTTAATGAAGAATCTCATTCAATTACACCAATTTCTTTCCACAGCCCTGTACTCCTGTAACTTCAGTGTATGGATATCTGTCTCTCTTGTAGACAATAAAATGTTTATAAAACAGAGAGCATGTTATTGTTAATCCCTTAATGGAGATAGATGCTTTGTTTTAATACTTCAAAATGTCTACAGACCTCATGAGTGCTTAAGAATAAAAAAAAATCATGTGAAGCATTTCATAACCTCTCCCTGTTTACTATTGATAGCAATGAAGGCTTTGGGAGAGCTCTTAATGTCTCTAACACAAAACTACAGTCTTTGCACAGGGAAAAGGAAGATACTATAGCTCAAGTCTTCGGACAGTAAATTGTTTTACAGCACACCTGAAAGGACATGATAATTTCATCTTATTCTGGTAATTACACATGGATCTTTTCTTTACATTGGTTTATTTGTAGGATCTTAAATAAAACTCCTCTCTTCATGGAGTGGAGCCTTTGAAAGGCAGGATTCTTCGGTCTTAAAAAAAAATTGCAATCTCCACAGATTCTATGAAAATCATCAACTTCCTCATTTATTTCCTACTCTTTTAAGTAAGCATTATTCATAGTTCATGACCTTTCACTGCTTGCATAATTTATATGCAATGTAGACAGAAGACTGTAACATTTAGAACACAAGGGATCAATCAGCATGGCAGGGCCTTGATTGTTCTCAAAAATCCAAAAATGTAATCAGTGCAAGTCTCTTAGTGTTTGCTGGGCAAAAGGGATGGAAGCTTGAAGTGTGTGATGGCACTTTTGTCTTGTAAAGTCATCTGCCCCAGGCAGCCCACAGTCGCAACCCTGTGGGTGCTCAGGTAAGAAACAAAATAAAGTGGGGGAAAGACAACACCTACTGATGGTTAAACACTATAAAGGCACAGGGAATTTTTCAATTTGTAGAACATTGTCTGGGAATTACACTCCCTCTACAGGGCTGCTAAATTCCAGCCTTCGTGCTTCCTTGCAAGACGTGACAAGAATGCAGAGAGCAAATATTTCATTGAGAGATAGCAGAAGTCATAAAAAACTTCAGGGGGACTGAAATTATAACGGTGACCTGACTCCACAGGGAGGAGACAGGGAAAGAAGAACACAGTGTGCGTTATGCAGAAGAAATTCTCTCACGAAAAACCCAGGGAGCTGGAAACAGAAGGAGATAAAGTGTAGTTCCGAACTCAGAATTGCCTGTGTGTCGGTGCTTTTAGTCAGTCTGCCTTGTTCCCCATACTGCCAGACTCAATATTCATTCTCAGAAAACCATTGTAGTGAATACCCCGGTCACACATGCAGAGAAAATGTGAACGTTTAGTGCACAGCCCATACTGGGAAAAAATGAGAAAGAGGAAATATAGATCAGTAAGGGGAATTTCCATCTTTACTACTGTTCTGAGGAAAGTTTCTATGCCTCTTAGATTACAAGGAAGCTTCAAATCAGGCAGGGTTTTTTCTTCTTTGAGGGAATATCAACTTCAGTTTGTGGCTAAAATTACATGGGGTACCTAAATAATATCAGACACTATCTATGTATTTTTCCAGATAGCTTCTGCAGAACAAGGAAAACCCTTTTGATGCATTAACTTCTGACAAGCACAGGTAAACGTGAATCACTCTGCATAACCACAACTTACACAGGTCTGTATTACAGAGAAATAATTGTTTCTGACTTCCAAACAGGGCAAGGATCTTTACGTTTTGCACTTGAGCAGCCATAACAACACTCATGTCCAGGTACCTGTGACCCCTGTAGTTCATCAAATCTGGTAGCTCTCACATACAGTGTAGTCAGTTTTCATCCGTGAAAGTCCATTATAAATGTTAAGAGAGAGTGTTATCCTAGTAATCTAGAGAACACATCTTATAATATTATTCTTTGTAGTCATCTTGGCAGCTTCATCCTCATAATCAATATTGAGCATATAAAAGTAAGCAGAGTTTTGGATTTGGGTATTTTCTCTAAGGATCTGTTTGCTAAATGAAATCCTGACAAAATGAAAATCAGAGTCCTGTCCTCAGTTTCCTATTTGTGCTTTCCCTATTAACCTCTCATTTCATACAGAGAATCATTACTGTGAACATCTTAAAGATCTGAAGACAACAATAAGAGTCTATCCCAGCACATGAGTTCCTTTTGACACCCAAATTCTTACATAATATTGCGTTATTTGTGTTTAGATGCCTGTATCCTTTCCTTAATAATCCAGTATAAGAAAAAATGCAAGTTCAGAGACAGTGAAGGTTTTCAAGTAATATGTTTGCAATGGTGATATATGAATACTGAGATGGTAATTTACCAATATAGGATGGACTACAAAACATTTTCCTTCCCTAACCAAGTAGTGTGAAGTAACATTTGAATGCCTCTAAGATGTTATAAGGATGGAGGTAAGATTTTCTAATGGGGTGAACTGAGAGATCGTTAGAGATGGAAATACAGAGAAAATAAAAAGAAAGGGAAGGGGTAATGGGATAGAAAAGCAATACGGCAAGAACAACCAGTTTGATGAGAGAGTGGAGATTCATGCAGAAGTTATGCTCAGAGAACTGCAAGTGGAGATGAAACAAATTAGTTTGATGCTAATTTCCGAAGGAAGCAGTAGCGTGGAGATACAGTGATACAGCCTAGGAAAGATTTCCAAAAAATTAGCAACAACCACACTGGTGATAGACTGAAAGGTATTTAGAAAGAGAGGCTGCTCCATATACTTTAATCTCTCAAAACACCATTCCACTGAACAGCAGGACACTTCCATCTTTCCCAGACTACTGGTGATGATTTCCATAACCTTCCTGTACCCTCCCTAGAACTTCAGTGTAAAAGCCCTTCTTACATTAGTAATAGAGCACCATCTCCCCAGACCCAACCCTACCCTCGAAAAGCTCCTGAAAGGCTTTCCTTTCCCTTTTAAGCATGGAACCTGGCCCTGGCTGGCTTGTGAAACTCACATGTTTGGTTAAGGGCTTTTCTCTGTCAAGATTCTAAATTGCTTTTGGAGCTGAGTTTGGTATAAGCTGATACAAACAGAAAGTGCTTTATGGGATTTGCTGTAACTCTAGCCTACTGTGGGGGGTTAGGAGGACTAGGCAGAAGTAACTGTGATGAAAGATGTATGAGAGATTATTTCAGTGGGAGCTGAAGAGGGACGTGCTTTCAGGTATGTTGCAGTGAAAGAACTAGCTGAATTTAGTGATGTGATTTATGAGTTATAGCTAAAGCAAGACTCATAGAGAAGAAAAAGAGATTTTTTCAGTCCAGGTGGCAAGGATATGAATGTTGGTACTGACAGTGAAGTGTGAAAAGTTTCAACAAAAAGTGAATGGCTTTTTCGCCTTTCTGGACCTGTACCATTCTCAGATGGTTAGTGAGTCCTTACAGTCTTTGCTTTAGGTTGTTTTCCATGAATTCATTTGTGCAGAATGATGGAAAGTTCTTCAAGGTTCCTTCAAACAGAATCTTGAAAGTAATGATTGGATTAATCCCTCAAGTGCTTTCTTTCCCTCTTGCTGTCATCCCATTAAGTGAAGAGGCCACATGATATCTCCGTACTTGATGTCTCTGTGGAGCATGTAAACGTTCTGTTAGAGCCCAATCAGTGCTTCTCATCTCAAAGTTAACAGCACCCTGAAAGTTTCTTAGCTAAGATGCTATTATTCATACTCAAAGCAACTATTGCTTCAAAATCTGTATTCCTCAGGAAAAAAAAAAAGAAATTTGAAATATAGAAATAATTTAGGGCAAGTTTGCTCTGGATTCTTTTAAGCATTGAGGCTAAAAGGTCACAGACAATATCGTGTTCGAGACTCCAGAGAATATTTCTGCTGTTATCAGAGAGATTTGCAGTATGGTTACAATAACAGATTCTTATTTAGGACTGTAACTCCATTGCATAGCAAAAGATGGCCTTTGACCCCACTGAATGTACCACCTAAGCAAATAATCAGAGTAAGGCCATACTCCCTTTTAAAACAGAAGGAACAAAGTCGAGGACAGATACAAGATACAGTTTTTAAAGGGAGCCAACAGGATGTAAATGCCCCACTCCCATATGAGTTCTGATGATTTGGGTGTAGAACCTGTCCCTCCCACAGCTTGATCCATGCCTGCAATTGGAGCCCATCACGCCTTTTCTGTTGCTCCCAATAATCAAAGTGTGCTGCAAAAGCATGTGAACATGCTGACAGGCAGCTATCTGGATCAACCTTTGATTTCAACATAACAGAAATCGATGATAAAACACTTGGGTTATGACTAGAAAGTGGATGAGAGAAGAAAACAAATATCCAGATAGAGTCCCCAGCTTCCTTCTTTCAAAGTGGCCGGCTGTGTTTGGGTGATGGGCAGTAGGGGATCTAAAGTGTGCTGTTTGGTTTGAATATTTTTCCTGTGAAATCGTAACTCACTGAGGATTATAAGCCTGTGTCTTCTGACCTTAATGAGAGGATACATTCATTTGTCAGCTAATGAAGTTTTTTCACCTTTTTTTAGCAAGATTTCTTAATGTATCAGATAATATCATGATTTTGATGTGAATGCTAAACTACTACTGTCTTACTGAAGTACACCATGAAGGTCACAGACTGACCTGGACAACAAAGATGGGAAACTTTTAATGCAGCTCTTCATCATTTATACTGCTTGTAACATTGTGAGGAATCTTTGGATCTGAATCCACTTTGTGTAATCTGGCTACTCATCTAAAGAATGCTAGTTGTCCTAAGGCTGGTATAAATAACAGTGGAGAGATCTTTACCTAGTCGTGGGAGTCCCATCCAAGTTAAAAATTGTTTCACAGTTTTAAAATGCTAACGGCTGTATCATCACTGTATAAATCCTTTAAAAATGGAAAGCTTGTGTTACCTGCTTTTTACTAATAGTCAGAAACAACTTCTACTTCAACCAAGCTATTCAAAATGTGCTGAAAATATGCATATGACTTTTGCTGCCCAATGGACTCTGGAGACCATATTTCTAGTGATCAGATTTCAGGGTTTTGAGGGGTAATCATTCAAATCTTCACGTCTTTCTTCTAGTGGCCAAAAGCCACTTCACCTTCTCCATGGAATTTATCATCTTTTGTTGTGCTTCCCTGAGTAGTCCATCTACACATTGACTGAAATAGAGCATGTTCCAGAAGCACAGACTCATGCTGAAAGAGAGAGGAGATAAAAAGTCTGGATCTATGTTATTATAAAAAGTTGTGAGGAGGGAGAGAATTGGTTCTGTACCAGAACATCTTTTCCTGTGGAAATAATTAAAAGAAAGGAGAGAACATTTTATAGTTTGAAAAACACTCTGATGGATGCTTTTAATGCCTCTGTATTTAGGATCTTTCTGCTTGCCCCCTATACTGGAAACTGTATTTTTCCTTCAAGATAGTTATGTTGCAATGTCAGGAATACTAAGAAATAATATTCTTCTATGTCGTTTTTGTTTGTTTTTTTCCTACTCAAACTCTGCATGAACTTCAGCAATTCCCTCCATCTCCTCAGTTCTTGGATTTTACATCTGCAGAATGATCTTAACTTCCTGCATCAAGTGCTTTGAGATCTATGCAAGAAAAGCACTGTGCAAGAGCTGGTTATCATGATTGCAGAAATCCAAGTAGAATTACTTTCAGGGGCTATGAACCATAATTAAGTAAAAAGAGCTCAAGTGTACTCCTTTACGGGTACTAATCCAACTTCTAAATAGAAAAGTCAACAAAGCCAAATACTTTGTGTCCAAGAAAGAAAAAAAGCAGATCATTGCCCTCTCCAACACAAGGACATTATTTGTTCTGCAATACAATTGTCTTTGACACTGTGGTTTGCTTCATTGTACAAGGCAAACAATAGAAGAAGTGCATTGAGGCAAAAGCTGGCAAGCTGAACTGTCCTGTGAGAACCATGAAGTAATTCCAGCCTTTGCAGAACAGTAACTTACGTGGGATTGAAGAGTGGAAGAAAGTGAAGTGAGAATAGTGAGTAAGGGAAAGAGCTCAGCCTACCAAATGCCAACAGAAATGGAAAAGGTGCAGTAAGCATTTTGAACTGCAAAATTACTTTTACCAGGCTATTTACTGATATTGTTCCTGTAGAATAATGGAGCTATACTGTTTACAGGGTCTGTGGGATCTCCCATACAATGAGTCTGTGGGTTTAGGCGGGTGAAATAAGTGTCCTCTCTGCCTTTTATTTTTCACTCAACATTAGCAAAATAAAGTATGCAAAGAGCAAGCTGTCTGGTGGTGGTGTATTTTGTGCACTTTTTTTCTCTTTTAAGAGTTTTGTGGATGCTGGACTGCTGCCTTTGGCCATGGCAAGAATAACCAATACTGTAAAAGATAGATTTTTTTTTTTTAACAAGCTTATTGAAGTGACATTGAAATCAGACTTATTTCTAGGTAATGAATGAGGAAGATGACATTGATGGTAGAACTGAAGGAGTAGATGATCAGTCTTTATTTTTGGGGATGAAAGAGGAAGATAAATTCCTCCACTTCCAGTTTAGTATTTTTTCTAAAGAAGTTGAGCACCAACAAAAGGTGGGTATTATGAGAGAACCCTTCCTGAGGGTTAACATGGAAATTTGTTTTTAAAAAATAGAAGAGGATTTCCTCAAGAAAGGTTATTCTTCCTCTGTGTTCAATCACAGTCATTTTCCAGGGTCCACATAATCCTATCCTCTTTGAGCAAAGCCAGTGTGAGCTTTCAGAGTGCTTGTGTCTTAAAGAGCCTTTAATATTAAGCCATCCTAAGAGCCTTGGGACAACAGGTCAAGGGATCTGAAACACAAGTTGTGTTCCCTTCACTCCTGCCCATTGCAGGGAGCGATGGGGGCAAGAAACAGAAAAAACATGCAGATCAACATCTGGCTTCGAGACTGGTGTTACCAGGAGGACTTTTGGGGTTTTTTTGATCGTGGGACAGTTTATAAAACATAAAATCTCATTTCAGTTGGAAAACACTGTGTTAGAGGAGATAAAATTTAGGTCAACAAGGAGTAATCTGAACCAACTTCAGGGTGTGCCTATTTTCACATGTCCCGGCCACCGTCCCAATTGTGAATGTTCTGTGGAGTCCGGGGTCTACACTGAAGATTGAAAGCTTATGGCAGAATTTCCCAGTGGGATTTCTGAAAAATACTTCTTTATGGGACTGAATTATATCAGTGTGGGGCCGAGTAAAGATAAAATTTAGGAACGCTTTAAGGGCTGCTCTTTATCCAACCTTACATGTCAGAAAGATGCTATGGGAAGAAAAAGAAGCTTTCTTAAGGGAATAAATGAGAAAGAAGTTGGGTCCATTAGCAATACCAGAATACGTACAGGCACTTGTGTTCATTGAGATAAGACATTTTAGAAAAGCCTGCTCTAGGAAGTATATTCATAATGAAGAGATAGCAGGGACTAAGAGCCACAGCATTTCATCTCAATATGGAAGAGGCCATGAGCTACTGCATAAAAGAGCCTTGGAGGGCATGAATAGTATAAAGCTTGTGAAAGGATCAGCCAAGGGAGGTAAGGACCCATTCCTGCCCTGTCAGTTCTCTTTTCAGTATTTTCTCTTGCTATAAAACTGTATATACACAGCTGAATTCCTGGTCTTGCTTGGGACCTTCTGATATCACTGTATGAAAACATCAAAATAGGCTCATGCTGAGTCTGTACTGCATAAATAATGTACAGGCATGTACAGGCCATCCATCAGAACTCAGTATTATTCAGAGAAAACAACAACCCCAGATTTGAGTTCAAGGCTGCAGTGAGGATGGCGAGTGTAAAAAAAGATCACCGGATGAGAAAAGGGGACCTTGCTGAGCTTAACTGATGAGACCCATCAGCATCCCAGTTTGAAAGAGAAAAGGTTGCTCTATAAGGAGAAGTAGAATCCAGCAGTGAAGAAGAGCAGGTGACTGGAAACAGGTAGGAAGCATAATGCTACTGGCTTCATTTTCTTTGTCAAATGTCAACCCTACGGGAACTTCATCTACTGCATCAGTTGCAAAGGGGGAGATAGAAGTGACAGCAGATTTAAAGTTTGGTAAATGTAAAGATCTACTTAAATACAAGGAATTTTTCTCCTGTTTGGTAACCCTGTTTCTACCCTTGGTATACAGTTGAGTAGTACTGTTTGTCATCTATCACTCATATTTATGTCATCATATGGTAATGTCCAGCAGAAAACTGTAAGCAGAGCACTCAAAATTGCACACTGGGGCTAAGGACTCCAGAAGTCCACAGTGTGGTGCAAAAAGGCAAACACAAAGCTTACTGGTCTCCATACACAAATGAAAACTCTCTAGATGCTAGTTCAGTACTGACTTAAATTTCAGCTAATACACTTAGTTCAGTGGCTCATTGTTACTTGTTGATGAACTGGAAGCTACTGCACAAGTGGGGCTGAGAGACATGGGGGACAACCAACAAGCACGGCAGATTTGCTGTGTTTTGTTTTCCTTTTTCTCCTCGGCACTGCATCATTGGAAGCAGTGAATGTGTACAAACAAGTGAAGCTCGGCAGAAAATAGATGTTTTCCACACAATCAGTTCACAAATAATGAGACTGCTCCACTGCCTGCTGTTAGCACTCCCCCCCGCTATTGTCTATGGAGTACAATGGGAGAGAGACAATGGAGAAAAGACAAATGTAAACTCTCCTGTTTCTGCAAGAGTGCCAAAATTTCACTCCAAGCAAGGAAGTCCTTCTACGAATTCAGAAAGTTTCACCATGCCAAGGGTCAGGATGGGTCAGAGGAGTATAAGAGCATGTAAAATATTTTACTTGTACCTGCCAAGCAGTTAGCACATCTATAAAGGATCAAAAGTTTCTTTGGTTTTGTGGAGAACAGTTGGTAAACAGAAGATATCGATCAAATATTGAGCAAATATGTACATCCAAACTATTCTCCTCTTTCCCCTTAGGCTGAGTTTCAGAACAGACTCTCACTAATCTCTCCAACACGACACACATCAGCAGAGCTACAAGCTGAGGTGACATAAAAGTAAGGAACATCTGTTACAAGTCCTGACAACCTCTCCTATTTACTTATAGTTAATTACATGTTAATTCCAAAGGAGGCCTTTCTCCTTTACTTTTTTTTTTAAAGCAATTTAATTTTTTTAATGAGATATTACTTATTACCCTCAAGATATACAAAGATAAATGGATTTTTTTAAAATCTATATTGTCTCATCTCATCAGCAGGAGGCTATAAACAACCAAAAATACCCTCGACTGGTGTAATTTCCTGCTGAAGCCTGATGTGTTTCTCCAGGGCAGTTCAACACAATACAGCAGGCTACAGTCTGCCTTTTCAGACTGAATACACGAAAGAAGTGTTGCCAGTACAAAGTTATTATACAGATTCCAGGCCCAGACTGGTTTTCTTCTCATGGTAATCAAAATAGTTGACAGGCTCCTGCCATCAAAGACATTTTCATTTACATTCTTCTGGTCACTGGGAAGGTGATAATAGCAATATTTGCACACGTGAATGACATATTCATTAGAAGACAGGAGAAGAATTATTTCTCTGCAGGACAGAGCTTGGATAAGTGTGAAAGTTGAGCTCTTAGCAGACTCTTGGTAATTGGATCACTTCAATTGGTGAATTGGCAGATAACTTAACAGGAAGCAGGACAAATAAACTCAGGTTGTGTTGGCAAAGACTTATCCTATTGGAATAGAAGGTGTTGCTGACATAGACTACCTTAAAAGAGACCGAAATTTTTGTACCAATGAAGTGATTTTTCTCTTTCAGAAAACGTGGTAACACCTGGTACTCAGGAAACATTTTATCTAGGGCTCCCTTTTTGTGCTGGTGGAGTCTCTCAGGACAGCCTTCAGTAGTGGAAGCTTCAATTTCAGAAAAGCAAAATACAGGAGACAAATACTACCTTCTTTAAGGTTTAAAAGAAAGTGAGTGTGTTAATCATTGTGCCAGGCCTGACAATTGTTCTGCAACTTTAAAGCCTGGGAAAGAAAATTATCACCTATCTTTGCAGTTAGATACTTCCTTTGGGAGTATTGAAGTGGGAAGAGCACAACGTAATATCATTTTTTTGCGCAAATTGACTGTCTTTAGAATGTAAATTCATGCCAAAAGTGGGTGCCTTTGCTTTTCCTCAAAGACAAAGCAGAAGAAACAAGAGCAAAATGAGAATCGAGCTATGCAGATACATGTAACAGCAAAATGCTTCGCAATCCTTTCAGAATTTCCATTTACTAAAAATCTAATTTAAAAAAAAAATCAGCTTTTTTGTCACAGAAATAATATTTTAAAACCTAGGGTTCAGTAACAGTCAAACCTAAGACAGTCTTATAAGTGTAGCAATTCTGCAGGGCTTTTGGATTACTCCCACAAGCAGGTCCCTTGTCTTCACAGTGGCTTCTCTACAGTTCTTCCTTCCCTAAGATTTGTTTAGCCAACATCAAATGTAGTTTGATAGCAGGAGTTAAGCATGATTCCAGCCTGCCCATGTTTGCTGCTGACCCACAGTTAAAGGCACCATGCAAAGCAGCAAGTGTCAGACTCCAAACACCACTAAGGGACAGACCAAAACCTTGGAGCAAGAACGATCATCTGCAAAACTTGCCCTTTCAGCATCAATGAGGCTGAAATGCTGCAATTTATGCTTGCAATCAGACCAAACAAACACAAATTGCTAAGTGGCTGCTAGAACGAAGCATTAATAAGGCTGTGGGACAGAGAGCCTCACTCTCCCGTGTGCTGGTCACTCACCATGCTCACGTCAAGCCTGTAACTGGTTTTGGGAGCAAAATCAATCTTCATTCTCTTACACTAGATGAACACAACTGACTCTGGCTTGTCTCTGGCACCAAATTAAAATGCTCTGATTTCATTGTGGAAAGGGCACTGTATTTGCCAAAGAAAGAATATATTTTATACATAGAGCACCAAAGTTGTGGTCTGATTCTTTGCCATCTAAATGAATCTGTTTGAACAGGCTCAAATTAGGACTGCATGGAAGACCATACTGAAAATATTTTTGTCAGAAATGTAAGGTTTTTTGTAAGTCTAAACAAATTCCTGTCAGAAAAAAAATATAATTTGAATATTTTCTCCAGAGAAACATAAGGAATTCATTCTGTTTCTGGTTCCTGATAGGGATGCATCATGAACAAATCACAGCACGTGAAGGAGCAAGAAAAGGGGCACAAGAGTCTTGAGGCAAACTTGGCTGAGGGGCTGCAGCTTTTCAGCTGGACTAACATCAGTCTGCAAGTAAATTCAACCCCTTCGCTGTTTGAATGTTCTGTTGCACTTTTTTATTTTTTTTTAACTTTTGCTGTGACTTGGAGAAGGGGAAAAAAAATCAATGCCAACAGGCTGGAATCTTTTTCAGTATTAATAAGTGTAGAGGTTCCTGGGACACAATGAATAACATTATGTGTTTTGCCCCAGGCTGCCTCAAAGTGTACTTTCTCCACCAGATCTCACTTTCCCAGGCACAGATATGTAAAGACTGTGCGGAGGGCAAAGAAACGACAGAATGAAGGGAGCACCCCTTTACTTTCTCCATGGCCTAGCAGAGAATGCACGTAAGATTTGTCTCCTCACCAAAGATGACATCATTCTCTTGTTCGACAGAAATGTCACTGGATTTTCTTTCTTTCTTTCTCCAGAAGTCTTTTGTGAGTTTCAGTTATTTCTACTGGGTTTGTGAGGAGTGTCAGAGCTACGCAGTGACCATAAAGGTTAATACAGCCATGTCTCTGTGGCATCAGTCTCTGAGATCCTCCTAAGCACTGACTCATTTCAGAGACCTGTTTGCTTTAGTTACAGAGGCAATGAAGGGTGAACAGGTCAGTCAGTCCTGCCATGTCCACCCTGAATGAGAACAGACAGGGCGTGGCTGTGGACAAACAGCACTGACTTTCCCTGTTTCTCCAATGTGCCAGGGGAGAAGAGCTTATGCTACGGAGTTACCCCACTGTTAAGTTCTGAACCAGATGCAGATGAGCAGATTGCTGGCTACCCTGCAGAACTGTAGTCCTCTGTTCTTAGTCTTTCAGACTAGATTGCCAACCTTTGTACCATAAAGACTATTTGTTCAGGTGACTACATCATCTGTTTATTGGTTAATTTACAAAATCTGAGAAGAAACAGGAATTAATACTTTTGGTAACTAGCTAAGAGTTGGCTCTGTGTAGAAGGCAGAATTTTTTAAAAAAATTCCCCTTTATATCATTCTTAGTGTTCTGAAAAATTCAATACTTAGTCAGCACCTACTATTATGCAGATAAGTGGTTACCCTCTTCTCTCTGAGCCTTGCAATCATGCAGCAGTACACAATTTACCTCCATGTATGTTCTTAGAGGTTGTGTAGCAAATAAACTAGGAAACGATCACTACTGTTCTTTGTAAATAATGTAAAGTATTACCAGAGTATATGAAATCTTATTGATCTGGAAGACATAATTATTTGGAGCTTAATTACACTTCTTATTAATTTTCATTAGTGATTCAAACAGAAAGAGTGGAACATGGAATTTCATGAAATTTGCTGACATTGTCAGATTGGGAGGTGCCAATATTACTAAGGTTTGGCATAATGCAAAAAACAGTGGCTGACCTTTTTAATAGAAATGAAGTGAAATGCAACATGCAAGGCCATACGCAGAAGGGCTCATACCAAGAACTTCTGCTACAAGCTGGGTCTCCCTCTTAGGCCCAAAAGAAGAGAGGAACCTCAGAACTTGGGTTGATGAAGGCCTGACTCTACCCCACTGTGATGTAGCACTGAAGAGGGCAAATGCAGCCTGCAAATGCTGAAGGTAGGGAGTGTTTAGCAAGGAAGCTTCACTGGGAAAGTGCTGGGGGCACGATATAGAATGAGTTTGGTCACCTGCCCAGAAATGTTCAGTATGAGCTTGAATGAATGAAGTTTGTGGGATGAGCAGAAGAAAAGTTTTATTCTGTCAGAATAAACTTGGAGAGCTCAGACTTTATTCTTATCAGACTGGGAGGAGATAGAAGACATGACTGCTCATTTTAAATCTACTGTGTGCTAAAAACAAAAGAGAAAGGGAGGGTAATTTGAACTAAAGAATTATGCTAGCACAGAAACCAGATCAGGATAAATCATCCATGAGTACATCCAGGTTCCTTTTGAAGGGCTGGTAACTACAAGAGGGATGATCTTCAGGAGCAATATTCCTGCATAAGAAGGGCAGGAATACACTATATTCTTTTAGAAGTAGAGAGAATAACTGTGGCTCCAGCTGCCTGGCCAGGAGGGACTGAAATTCTAGACCCAATCCAACATGGATAAGTGAGGTTTCACTTTGGCTCCATGCCCTTCTACAGCAAGCACCAAATAGGGTCTGTGGCAGCAATGGTGTGTTGGGATCCACAGTCCTAAATACCTGATCAGTAACTGCAGTTTTTTTCCAATATAAACTTAATCCAAATAGATGTGTGCATATGACTGAATTTCTCTACTGTGAAGGAGCACACAATATAAAGTTTATACTGATTTTTTGCTTTGATGTCACCTGTAGAAAAAGCTGCAGTACTTGGTATAGCACAACATTAGAATGTCACAGAGTGTACCTAGTAAAACATCGTAATCACAGGTACAAATCAATGAGAAAATTTCAACTACTGGTGCTAATTTACAGCAGTAGAGTACCATGCCCCAACATTGTCTTTCATTCAACACCACAAGGAGCCCTAAACAAGCATTTGCTGCATTGCTGAATTCCTGTCTCTGACTCTCCATCCAGAAACAGCCTGGTCACTGCTGCAACCTAAACAAGCAATACACTGGTGAATATTCAGCTGTGTTTAGCTTTACACTTTCTGATGCCCATGGTTCTAATTCAGGAGAACAACTGGTGGCATTTTTGCCTGGAAAGCTCTTAATTAGAAGAGCTTTAGTTAATGATTGGTGTGAATACAGAGCAATAGCAACACATAGGATCTTATGTACCCTGAGTGCATTTCCACTCACAATCTGTTTTTTGGGGTAATGTAATAAACAAAAATTCCTTCTCATAGTAAGAATAGAAGGAAGTTGTTCGATAGTAAATAATTACAAGTTGACTCAGCTTGAGGACAAGGTTTTCATGGTAGCTTGATCCCAAAGTGGTGCCCTTTCTTTAGCAAGGAGATAGAGTCATGCATGAAGCATTTCCGTTTGAAGCAAAATCACAAGATAATGTACATCTAAAAAGGCTCCTTCACAAACTTTTATTTCTGATCATGAATAATATCTTTGTACTATTTAAATCAGCACCAGGATTTCTGATTTGCTTATATAGCACAATTACTGTTTGGAAACTTTGGTACTTGGATGACATCCAAGTTGTTTATTCGCAGTATGGCATTTATTTAGGCATAGAATTGGACAAAAACTAGCACTATCTAGTGTATTCCTCTTGGACAGCCAGATCCTCTTTTTAAAAATTATCTGGAAATTATATTCTAATCCTTTAAATACTGTGCTTTGTAATGCAAAACTGAATTCAGATGGAGTTCTACTGTCTTCAATGACAAACAGCCATTGACATTCACACAGACCTGCTTTACAGATAAATTCAAGGAGAGAAAGAAGAGAGTAATAATCCCATAAGCTTTTCCTTCCAAAGTCAGTCTTAAACACATCATCATCATAAGAAGAAACAGAAAAATATACTGCATTGTACAGTATTTTGTGGCAGCTATTCTTTAAGGAATGCAGGTCTGTTCTCTTATGTGTTCTAATGTAAAAATCTCAAACCTGTGAGCCATTTACCAGTACTATAGAGACCTTCTCACACCTATTAGAAGAATTGTGTCTTTTTACATTTAACTTCACAACCTCTGTATGGCTTACTTCTTCCCAAAAATTAGGATCATCTATTTGGATGTTTTCTCTCATTTCTCAGCACATTAAACTCTTGTTCCAATCTTTGATTCTGACTAGCTGTTGTTTAGTTTTTCCAGAGAGATATTTTGCTTTCTTCCAAATTTATTATAAATAGAACTTCACTCTCCAAGGAAGTCAGTGACATCAAATTACATTTTATTTCTATATGAATACTGCAACAATTAAGCATACACAAATTTGTTATTTAAAATGTGATTATAGCAAGCAGAGGCATTGTAGAAAACACATCATCATACTCAATCTATTGGCTCCCTCTGTGGTTCTTTGAATTTCTTTTGGGGATTTTTTTTAGTGATAACTGTAATGATGATTTTACTACTGTTATCATTGCAGAGCCTACACAGCCATGGAAGGCTGAGTTGGATTCAGTTTTGCTTCACACATTATTAATAAACCTGTCAGCTCAGATCTGATTGCCGGACTTCTATTTCTGATGATGGAGAAAAAATGCAGTTCAGTTTTCCACTGTGGTTTGGATTTTCAACACCAGCATTTAGAAACATTAGGGTTTGAGGTACAAGATCAGCAATGTTGACATAGAAGACTAAGAAAAGCAGCACTTGTGAAGAACAACACTTTTCAATTCCTTTTGTCCTTCTTAATCAATTTAAAAAGTTTTTTTAATAAAGCCTTTGTATAGGTTGGATCACTATTTTTTGGGTAGGAATTGTGACAGAACTGATCAGATATGTCAAAGGCAGGAAGATGGAGAGACTCCAGCTGACAAGTTATTTCTATAATTTCTGGATTGTTGTGTGGAATCCATGGGAAGCACAGAATTTTGGCATTACAAGCCACTGTAAGGTCTCTCAGATACATCACTAGTGCTCTTTTATTATTAGGTACATGAAAGGGTACTGTGAATCAGGTAGAAAGTCTCTAGTTGTGTCTTGCTTTAGCTAAGGGACAGGAGAAGCATGGCAGGGAAAAAATGAAGGGCAAATTACTGCAGAAGGTGGAAGAGTTTACAAAAATGTAGATTTGTGATCACAGTGGAGAATACAAAGGGATAAGGAATCAGCACATCAGTAACCATCTTCATTTCACGTGAATTCTTACACAGATGCAAGAGCATTCCCATAGCAGCCTCCTGACATTAAATAGCACCACATGACATAAAGATCATTACATACAGAGCTCCCAAATATTTCAAGGAAAGGGAGTTACTCAGCCATGCTTGGAAGCTTTCAGGCAGTAAACACTCTTCAGAGATACCCCCTTTGAGCCACTATTCACATTCCCTGATGTATCTAATGAAACAAATGTCCAAACAATGAGCTAGACTTAAAGGAAAGGACGAAATAAGGACACTCTGTCCTGGCAGAGCTGAGGTTTACTGGGATGTGCCTCTAGCCTAAGGGAGAAATCCTTGCCTCTCAACTAAGAGTGCAGCAAAGCCATAAACAACATATTTTAAGGGTTTATCTCCTCCTAATCCAGTAATTGCTGCAAATAGGTTCTTAACTCTCACCTGATCTAATGATCTCATTTATACCCTGCCAGCTAATAATATTGAACTGGGTGAGAATCTGACTTAGACAAACCTGACTCTGTGGACAGCGTGTCTCTGCCCAGGCCAGATTGATGTCCTGGGGATCTGGGGCTCAGGTGCCTCAAGGAATGAGAGCAGAAATAAGATATTCCCATCTTTTGCCTTTCAGGAGCCAGGGAAGACATGGCAATGCCACAGATCATCCTGCACACCACCCACCCTGGCAGGCAACAGTCAGCCCCTCTTTGACAAGCCGTGTGTGGAGCTGGAAACAGCTGATGGTATGGGGAGAACATGAGTTATAATAAGCACAAGGCAGAGAGAGATTATGGGAGGCGTTTTCCTGGGGAATTAACCACCCATCTTCCAAGCCACTTCACTAATTAATTACTCCCATAACTCCAAAATGCTTTAATCCTTTCTCTTATACCCCCAGACTCCATTTCTTTCTGTTAGTCATTTTCCCAAAGCAGCCTTGGCAACGCCATTAGTTGGTAACAAATTAAAGCAGCCACAGCACAGAGAAAACCTGAGAACAATACAAAGTACATTTAGCTGAATTTTAAACGAGGCAGCAGGACAACTGTTGTACTTCTGTGTGCTCGTGCAACAGACAGCAGTACAAACTTCAAATACAAAGTTTAAAAGAAGCTGCTGCAGAATTTGCAACTTGTGGTGCTATAAAGACAAAACTCACAGATTTCAGGTGAGGAGCTGATGTTGTGTTTGTCACAGAAAGACTAAATTTCTGAAATAACTTAAGTATATACAAATACTTGAATAAAATGAAGAAAACCCAGAATTCAGCCACTGCTGCTTAGGTATGTGTTTCAGTGCACTGAAGCTCACAAATCTCAAATTATCGTGTTAAGGAAAGTTAAGAATATACTGGTGGATACAGCTGTATTTTAAGCTCTAGTGTAATGAACAGAGATAAGCCACAACATTCCAGGTCAATTTTTGGGGTCACTGATGTAGCTCCCAGTATCCTGGGTCTTAATGAAGATGTGCAAAACAATGTGAACAGAAAATCATTGGCTCGCAGCATGCACAATTCTGGGTATACCACTACAATTTCACAGAAAAAGATGTGCTTAGATTCTGAATTGGTGTTTTTAGTAAGTCAAACTTGTCTGTTTTCACCTTGACTTCAATAACATCTGCAGTTATTGTCGGTATTTCTAAAAGACAAGCTTATTTGTCTCCAGCCCTTAGGGGCTGAAGAAGTGCAGACTCACCAATTAAAGGCTTTTAACAGCTGGATGCTTCCTAACTTCTTAGCAGAAACATTAACTAATTCAAAAAAAAAAAAAATCCTCACCAGTCTGAAGAGGGCTATGTCTCTCCAAAGCAAAGGATGAGAAACCTGTTGAAAGCAAAAGAAAAGAAACAGTTTAAATTATACACTGTTCTTCCTTCAGACAGCCAGAGCAATTAACTTTTTCTGCAAAATGCACGGCCCCACTTTCCCCAGTGCTGATTATTCCCAGGAGGAGACGGTGAGACTCTGTGTTCACAGCCCATACACTGCTCCACTGCACCAGGTGCCCTGCAGCACACATGAGGCATTAGCTGTGGCCTGAAGGACCGGTGCTCACAGTCTCTCATGGGCTGCTGTGTGACAGAGGTGTCCATCCTGACAAGGGCAGCTCTGGCTGGCACCTGCTTTGCTCCTGCTGCTCCCAGCAGATGTTGCTGCAGCAATCCCCAGCCAGCTGAGCTTGTGGTGCCTTGCAAGCTGCCCAAAAGAACTCTGTCCTTCACATGTTCTTTGTTGCTGAGTTCTATCCAGTACCGCAGGGCAGTCACTCACACCACTGCCTGGCAAGATGATAGAGCACATCCTCCTGGAAACTACCCTAAGGCACATGAAAAAAAGGACACAGTTTGTGATAACCAGGATGGCTTCACTCAGGGCAAATCATGGCTGACAAATTTGGTGGCTTTTTTTGATGGGCTTACAACATTGATGGATAAGGGAAGAGCAGTTGACAGACTGTCTGGGCTTGTGCCAAGCCTCTGACACATCTGAGTCTCTGATTTGGAGAGACAAGGATTGGATGGACGGACCACTGGATGGGTAAGGAATGGATGGTCATGCTCAAAGACTTGTGTTCAAGTGCTCCACGTCCAGGTGGAGAGCAGTGGTGGGTGGTGCTCCCCTTGCTGAACCAGAAATATTGGTTAGCAAAGAAACATGCATTTGCAGCCTGATTTACACTGGGAAATACATTCTAGCTAATCTCTGCTTAACTATTCTGTCTGTATCATTTCTGGTCTGATAATAATGATAAGCTCTTCCCTGATTAATATTCTAATATCTTAAATATGTAAAAGCTACCTATTTTTTTGACTGCTGCATACCTAAGCCAATTGCCCTATGTTAATTAAAGGGTTTGTCATCAACTAGCATTTCTAATGTTTTCCCCCATAACACATTTGCAAGTACATGTCATAGAAGGGCTTTTTTCCCCTGTTCCATTTTAAATAAATATTTTAAACTATTCCCTGTTTGCTTTTCCAGTAGAACACTCTGATCTCAGTGATCAAAGTTAAATCATTATATGAAAACTCCATGGTTCCCCTTAAGATGACTTATTTTTCCAGTCATCTGTGCTCTGATCTCTAAAAGAGTATTTCCATTTTGCTGTAAGCATAAACATCATCACAGGATCAGGTTGTATGAATGTGAATAAATGTCTGAAGTTATGCACCACTGCCTCTAATAAAGTGAATTATGCACAGAGAATGCAACTCACATTTTTATCTGATGCTATCAGCACTTGATGTTCATTACACAAAACAGAATAAAACTATCCTTAGTTTGTATCTGTCTGTTGCCAAATTATCTTGCAATAGACTTAATGTTAAAGAATTTTAACTATTTAGACCTTACTTTACCATTGATTTTTAATTTTAGAAGGATGAGACTAAAAAATGACCAAGCAAACCCACAGTAACCCTTGCAGAAGGGTTCTGTTATACATGAGAGTAATAAAAGTATTGAAAAGACCATCAATTTAGGATCCAAGTAACCATGTGCAAGAGGCAGATATGTTAATTTTCAGCTACATATTCTAAATGAATACCGTGCTCTCTGGTTTCTGGGCTCCACTAAAAGGCTCAAGCTGCAAGAAGGACCATGCATTGCTCTGCACGTTGGTTCTGTGTTTGGTTTCATGCCTGCAGGGAAGGACAGAGGGAAAAGGTATCTGTTTGGTGTCATTAAGCACTTTGGTTAGGGAATGCCAGAGGTAGGCATTGCCACAAGGAGAGCACTCAGACTGCCCTCTGTGCCCACGTTAGTTTGGAAAGGAGAGTGACTCTTGCTAAAACTACAGTGTAGAAATGGTTCTTCCATGTGCTTGAACACATTTCACAGGCATTTCCTTTTTCTGTTTTATATTATTTAAGATAGGATATCAAGATGCCTCTTACTAAATATTTCATATTTCAAGTGAAGAGTAAAATATGCTCCATGCAAAATCAAACATATAAAACATCTGAAATGAGTATTTCCCCTTTCAGACCATGAACTGTGCACCAAAATAATTGGCTTTTTAACCTTCACATTTTATATGATAGGCTTCTTGAATGAGCATTTTGTTAAGAGTAAACTTTCTGGAATAAGCTGAGGAATTAATGCGTTTCCACTGGAAACATGTATTTGCTGAGCAATTACTATCCAGAGAGGCTGGATTTTTATTCGAGTTTAGGAATCTAAATAGATTTTTGAATTCAAATAGCTATAAACCACTGCACAAAGTGCTTGAAAGGGACTTAATAGTGTACACACTCTCTGTATAAAAGAGAACTTCTGTTCACAAAAAAAAAAAAAAAATAATTACAGAGAGAAATAAATCTTAGAACTAACACTGCTGAGTAAAGAAGTAAAATTAAACCGTGACATGATACCAGAAATTTTTGACTGCTGATGTCATGCAATGCATCACTGTGTCCTGGAGCTGTACATCAAAGGAAGCAGACTGTGCTGACAGCAGAGTAACCACCTCAGAGTTGTGTTGTGTCTTGACAAATATCTTCTCTTTCTACCTTCCTTCTCAATCTGAATAAATTAATGTTTCACAACCACTTTTTGTATTTAGTCTAAGTTCCCAGCCACCTGCGTTCATTGAGGAGAGCAACAAGAAAAATCATGCACGACCTTTCTGAAGGGCAATAAAAATAACTTTTTTAAACAACCAAATAGCTGTGTGACAATAAATTACAGCACAACAAGGACCATACGTTAAGGGGAAAATATTGTCCTAGCAAGAGCATGAGAAATGTGTCTATTAGGGGATCACTCAACAACTAAAGGGGTCTGGATCTTAACACCATGGATATAAATGGGAGGTGAAAGTATTTTTTTGGGCTTCGCTTCAGATGAGGAAGGGGAACGGAAAAATAAAGGAGAGCAAAAAAAGAGCCACTGAATTTGAAATTTTGCTTCCGCTCATTCACCTTAAATAAGAAAGTTTGTGATTTGTTTCCTATTTCCCTTTGCTTCAGACACTGAGCTTTCAGGACACTTGGGTCCTCTGAGGTCACTGGAATCCTAGAGGTGCCCACATCTACCTTGTGAGTAAAGCAATCTCTAGGAACTGACAATGTGGTGAGCACACATAACAGCAGCTCAGGAAACAAAAATCAGATTTTTGATATCAGGGTGATTTGGAGAATTGAACATAACCTAGGAGACTTTTCTGACAGTTTTTTGTTTTGTTTTTGTTCAGTTTTCAAATTTACCTCTTAAAAAAAAAAAAAACAATCCAAGTTTCACTTCTTTTCTCTCCTTGTATCTCTCATAGCAATTTGGCCAGTTGGAGGGAAAAATAAAGAGATTTTTCTAACTGCCACTTCTACAAACAACCTGGGGTTTAAAAGCCCAGCTGCTTTTTGTCTAGCTTGCTCATTATCACGAGTAACATTCTGTGTGCCATAAAACCTGTATAATATCAAACTGTCTGTTTGTTACTGAAGGCAGACTCTACCTTCATCACTCAAAATAAGTTAAAAATTTTCTTGAAGGCAGGTTTGTAAGGAGAAAAATTCAGCTCCTTTCCTCATATTTGGGCTGTGTTTGCAGTGTTAAAAGGAGTGACAACTTTTGCCACTAAAACACAGCTTTGAATGCACCAAAAGAATATATTTGTAAATCAACAAACCATAACTATAGTTTTGCAGAGCTGAACTGTGGCCTGAAGCTGAGTGTAAAGATACATTGCAGTGAGATGATGTTCTCTTTTATACTAGCATTATACTGCTTTCATTTTCCTTAGAAAATGAAGTAACATATCCTGTCAAGCTGTTTTCTAATACAAATCCCTTATTATTCTATTCATAACTAATGACAGATGCCAGAAATAGAAGCCTGGTTCATTCATCCTGTGTATTTTCTTTCTGGCTATGCACCTGCACATGGGTTTCTGTCAGGGCACTCAAGAACTCCTACTGTGCTTTTGATGCTAAATTGTATGTCTCAGCAATGATTCCAGTTTTCAGGGTTCATGGATGTAAAATATCTCTTAATTCAAAGGGAAAATAGATGGCTGAGAACTGCTGCTCTGCTGCACATTGCATAGAACACTCAACAAGGTAGGCATCACAAACAAGGACTTTTTTCTGTGCAGCCCCATGGGGCTTATGCCAGGAAAGTGCACTGAGAGGTACACAGGAGCAATACTGAGGCTGCACACATGTTAATTATGGAAAACGTGTAATTAAAAAAAAAAAAAAAAAAAAAAGCAAACCCCCAGAATCTTCAAAATGAAACTCAGTGCATCTCTGTTAGAGTTTTCCCTTCAGTACCTCATGTCTACCTTAACTCCAGACTAACTAACTACTTTTTAGAGAAGAATCCAGGAATGAGTTTCTATAGCAGATGAGAATTTTAGTACTTCTATAGCAGTTATAGGTCTATAGTAGTTTTGTGTAAAGTCTTAAATGCTTGAAGCAAATCACCAGGAATTCTCCATCACTTGACCCAGTCATGTTAGGATGGAAAAGTTCATTTTAAGCCTTTATAGCAAGGGCAAGAGTTCTGATTCTGGTTCATCTGCAAATGTGTAGTGTTTTTCAGCAGCTAATATTTAACAACAGCAGAGAGAGAGTCAAGCCAAAGGTCTATTTAGCCCCCTAAAATGTCTCCAGCTATGCCTAACCATGGATAGTGAAGGAAAATCCTAAGAGCAGAGCAAGCGTGTAATGTTTCTTCTTTATCTACTGGCCCAGAATGAATGATATGCAGTTCAAAACCCTCCTAAGCCAGAGGTGCTACCGCTGGGTTTCATGACACTTTGTGAATTGAAAGGTGAGAAAAAAAAGTCTTATAATTTAGGTGGAACTTGTCTTCTGATAATTTCACCTGATGGCCTCTCATCTGTGAGTCACCAAAACCAGTGAATAATGGTTCCCCATTTATGATCTCCTTGCCACCGATAATTTCACAACCCCATATTTTGCCCTTTTTAATTATCTCTTCTTTTTATGCAGATGAGCCCTAGTTTATTTAATCTCCCTCAGATGGAAACATTAATACCTTTGATCATTCTTATCACTACTCTCTGCACCTTTTCTAGTTCTGCTGCATCAATTCTTCAAAGTGCTGCAACCAGAAATTTTTTGGCTCTTCATGATTTGGACATGCTGTGGATTAATATTGTGACACAAAAGTTTTCTGCTTTGTTTTCCTGGGTTTTTTGGTAATGACTTTTCCTTACTCATGAGTGAGTGAAGAGCTGACATTTTCGTAAAATTATCAGCTACAGAAGTGGGAAGATTTTTTTTTATATATACACATTTTGGTATCAATCAGTATGTACTTAATATTTAGGACAGGCTTTCTCTGCATTGTTCTACATCCATCAGCATCAATTTTTTTCCTGCCATTTCTTTGCCCACTCACTTAGTACTCTGAGGTGAATCTGCTACTCCACATAGCACTTTTATCACCTCACTTAATTTTATGTCATCAGAATATTCCACCTCATTCTGCACTTGCTTTGCCAGAAAACTGCATGTGAGGAACAGCACTCATTGCTGAGGTAACTTTGCTCCCAGCGGTACCACAAAGCTTAGTTAGGACAGAATTAGACTGTCACAGAGACTTTTCCAGTCCATCTGAAGTGCAGGTGACATTTTTCTCTGCAGAAAGTGAAGGATGGTATAGATATGCCTAATCTACAGATCTGCTCAATTAGCTAACTTGAGCTACTAGCTGTAGCTGATTATCATGTTTCATATTTGCATCATAATTTTTATAAACAGTGCTAATTTGCTGCCTAATGAGGCTGTAAGATTTCTGCTGGATGATGTTGATGACGTGAGGTTCAGTGCTTTTGTTTCCTTCCTATTTGAAAGCTTTGGAATTGTGCTGCTGGTTAAATGCAGTAACGATCAGAGGGGACTGAGCAGTTACTGCCAGTAATTCCTGCAGAGAATTTGCAGAACAATACTTGCATGCCCCACAACCATTCCTTGCATGTGTTCAGTACTGCAATACAGAACAGTGATGTCATTTTACTCTAAGTGCTGGGCATAAATATTATTTATGTCATGCTCTGCATTTGACAGAGTGACCTGACTGGCTGAGGCTGACCTTCCAAGTGAATGTCACTTCTCCACTCTGTTTGTTTTCAGTGTGAACCCTCATCCTGCAGGGCTGCATTCAGAGGAGTGTTTGAAGAACTTGAGTCAGTCAGCTGATCCACTGTACTCAGAGGAGCCACTGCAGGCCATGGCAGAGTCAAGTGGAGGTTGAAGACAGCAGGACCACAGCTGGTACCTGGTTTCCAATTTAGCAATCACCATCTGTCACTGTCTCTAAAGTCAAAAGGTAGTTCTTCTTTCTTAGAAGCAGCAGCTAACAGAAAAAATCTCAATTTTATTTATTTGGTCTTGATAGAGAGAAGGTATTAATTTTCATTCAGCAGGTGAAATTTCCTGTCTTTTCCAGCTTTCCCATCAAAGAGATGTAGCTACTTAGCAGGAAATGTGAGACAAATAATTTTTGGATAATTTCAAATGTTTAGAATATTTTAATTCTTTGGGTCAAAAGATCTTGACAGGTGGAACATTTTTGGAAGAAAGTCTGATTATGCATTCCATTTTTGTTTGTCATATTCACATGAAGTAATTCTGTATCATGCTGGGCTGTAAGGCAGTGGCCATCAAGGACCTGTCCATATTGTTTGAATGCTTTTGTGTCCTACCAAATATCAACTTAATAGTGCAGAAACCAAGAACACAAACATACTCTGGCCTCCTCTTTGTACTGCTGTGAGGATGACAACACAATACGGTATGACAAAGGTAGTTATTCCATCTACCTCAAAAGCACTCTTCAGGTACAATGATATTAAATATTATTTTTTAGGCTAACTAATCTCCTGACCTTTTGCTGTATCCAGTGACAGAGGCTGGAAACAGTTGCAGAGAATGAAACAATCTTATTATTGGTTCTTGGCAGGATTTTGCAGTCATGAAACAATGTTGATGTTTCTACTAATTACCTCTTTTGTGCTCACACCTAAATACCACAAATGAGATCCTTAGCCACCAGCTTAAGTTTTGTAGAGTCAAATTAGAAAATTCAGTTTCTGGAGAGTTTATAATTAAAAAAAAAATGGAAAAACAAAGGACAGGGAAAAAAGGCAAGGTGAAAAGCTTAACAACATGTGTTTATATTGCTTCTTACTACATACCTGTGTATTTATATACAGACAGGTGTGTAGAATAGATTACTTAGAGAGACAGAATGGGATTATAATTCCTGAACATTTTAGTTTGGTTGTTCAGTTTGAAACCACTCCTCAGCCTCCTCACCCCAATCAAAACCAAGCAGCCAGTGTGGTTCCTGGACTGAGAGTGAGGTTGCATAGGAATCAACTCTAGCCTGAACAGGAGAAGGCTTAGGGAAGACTTAAAAGTAACTTTCTGCCTATGAGGAGATTACCAAGAAGAGGGATTTGTGTCCTCCTCCCCCCAAGGTGCATAGAAAGGAAGGAAAACCAGGGCTCCTAGATTGAACCAGGACAGACTGCCACTGTCTGTAGACAAAGTTTTCATTATGCAGGTAACTGACCATTCTAAATGTTAAACACAGACGGCAGAATCTTCATCTTTGAAAGTTTGAGATGTAATTCAATCAAGCACTGAACAAGTTCTCTGACCACTAAGCTCAACTAGAGACCACCCCACATCCCTTCCCATCTGAATTGCCCTATGAAAAGCTGCACAAGAAATTTATAAGTTGCAGTTGCACAGATTTGCCATCTGACTCAAGTTCTCGTGACCAAAATTTGTAGAAACATTTAGTCTCTTCTGTTCTGCATCGTTAAGAGTCCCATCCTTAAAACACAAAAAACCAACAACTAAACCCTCACCAAAACCCAAACAAAAAATCAAATGCTACACTCCTATTCTCAGGTCTGGCCTAGAAATTCAGAGTCCTCTTCATCATTTGTAAATATTTAGCCAGTGAAATGATAAATACTTGTAGTTGTACATTAAAGCCTTTTTCTAATTGTATCACAGAGATTATAAAAGAAAAGTATACAGTAATAAGCAGATATCATTTACTGCTATTGGAAATGCTTCCTGGTTTTCATACTAACATTAAAATATTTCCAGACTGATGAAGAAAGCAGGATTAGCTGTTTGTTTTATGTAGTTGTCTTCCGTGAAAATAACCCCACTTTTGCACTGTCTAAAACCACAGCAAGCCTTTCAGCTTCTTGAGAGACAAGGAACTGCCATACTTAGCCTTCTTCTCTTATATTACGTCTTTCCTACATGTATTATCATCCCCAAAATGTACTCCTATTTAATTAAAGAACAGCTTGAAACTTTGCTAAATTGCTTACATGGCAAGTGCCCTTACTTCTTGGGGAGCAGTGAAAAAAGCTTGTCATCAGTAGTAACTCCTTAAACTTCTCTGCTCCCGAATTTACTGATGCAAACCATTCGAGGTAATAGCCTTGGCACACATTCTGTCCAACAAAACCAGCTGACTGTTACTGCCTCCTCTGTCTAAAGCATAAGTCATTTATAAGCCATTTAAAATAGGAAATTGCGAGGAAAAACCCACCAGACATGAAAAGCAGCAGCCCAAATCTTCACAGGGTATCCACCACACTCAGCTAAAGCCATTGCTTTTTCCCTGATTTATATCATTTGCAAATCTGGTTCCGCCCCTGTGAACAGCTGTTTCTAATCTACTTTAATACCATCCACATTGAACTGCTTATTGTTATTGGTTTTAGGGCAATACAAGGAAAGAGAGGATTTGGATATAGTCGTGGCTGTTGTTTATTGCCTGGTTATTAAATTGTGCTGATTTTGGCTGGGGGTGCTTAGTTACCAGCTGGGGTTAGACCACAACAGAAGTTTATAGGGTTTTTCACGGGATTTTTGAGAAGTGGGGTACATTAGTCTAGCAGTGGTCTTTTAATTAGGAAGGTTAACCAAATGATAAACCAAAGCATGTAACATTTTTAAATCTCAGGAACCAATTAAGAATAGCAGCTGTTATTCTGACAGGACATCAAAATTTTATTAGGGTTACCAAACTATCAGTAGGGTAGTCCACTGGCAGAAACCCAGGTGTATTGCACATGCACACACACATATCCCTTTAGGATAGAGGGCAAGGGCATGAAGTTTTTCTCATGTTTCAAGAGAACAGTCTGGGGTTTACAATTCCTAAAGTCATGATGTTACTGTAGACAGAAGTCACAAAAATTGCTGTATGATCAGCTTCTCTACACGGGAAGGACTTAAGACTGCTTTCTGAGAAACCTGGATGAGTTATCTTTCAAAAGCTATCAGGGAAGGTGAGAGGGAAATAAATGACTGTGTGGCCAAAATTTAGGTTGTAGTATCTTTTCTTCTACCACAGTTAAAAAAATATAATCCAAAAGTCCAAGACTCTGATCAAGCTCTTTGACATGTTTTTCGGATGAAAAACATTTAGGGGTCATGTAGGTCACTATGTAGGTCACCATGTAGGGGTGACCCTATGAGACTCAATGGCTAATATTTTAAAAGTGTTTAGCTTTGCTTAGAAACTGTGGCTATGAATCCCAGGACCACTCACAATCAGCAGGCTTCCTCTTTGCAGTCATGTATGAATGTGTATGTGAAGTTTCATCCCTCTCTTCCTTAATCATGTGCCAAATTTTCCTTGTAAACATAGCTTGTTCTGGGAGTGTGTACTTATTACGGATTATAAACTGCTGGCTTTGCCTGAGTGTTTTTGCCCTCATTATTGAATGGCAATTAGAATTTTCTTTCTCTTTGCAAATAACCAAAAAAAAAAAATAAAATGCCCAGGGTTTATGGTAGAAGAACTTCTGCTCTTTCAGCACATTCATAGAGGAAAGTACTTCTAGAGGCCCACAGGATGGAAATCCGCTGACTTCACAGCCCATCAGACAGGACTCACTGCGGTAACTCCAGCACCACCCCTCGGAGTGTCTCCCACACAGCTCCGCAGCAGCAGCTGCTGCAGACTCAGCCAGATAACACAGGGAGAGTTATACACAGCTCACTGAGCAGGAGCTCTGAAAAGTTAAAGACAACAGTTTGGATTTTGATTTCTAAGCTGAGGTTTTGACATCATTGTACGGCACCACAAGCTGCAAGTAAAAACAAAAGGCCAGATCTGTCCAAATCTGCTTGTGCAAAGCCTGAGAAGGGAACAAGATTTGCATGAAATTAAGCTAAATAGCAGGGAGATGGTTTCTTTTTCTGCTGATGTCAGGTCTCTTTCAAGACTGTGAATTGTCAGTTTAAAGGGAGCTTAACTTTATTACAGCTTCTCTTCTGCAAACAAGCGTCATCTGCTGAGGAGAAGATGAACTGAATGGGCAGACAAGGCACGTATGAATAATATTTCAAGGTGGGAAGATCTAAACGATTCAGAGTCATCCTCTGAAGTACCTTCCCAAGTGTAAGATCTTTTTACTGATAATAGAGTAAATTTTAAGATTACACACATTTTTTTTCCATTTATGGCATGAAAGCCATTTTCTTTCTTTATCCATTGCTCTGAACCATTATCACACCAAAAATGTAAAACTCTTAGAATTCAGTTACTGCGAATGCTGGAAAATTTACAAAAAAAACCTACATTGCATATCTAGTTGCCATAAATTTAGGGTGGCAGCTAAAAAAGCAGTTGAGAAGTCTTCTGAGTCAGTAGAAATTACTACCATCTAAATAAAAGAGGCACTCACTTGTCTCCACAACCAGAAAACATTACCCACACTTTTTTGCTGTACATATCAAAGCAATGTCTTTTTGTTTCGTTGTTCAAGCAGCTTTGATAATCTTTTTTCCACTATAGAAATAGGCAGAGGTTCCTGTGTGTTGGTAGGAATGCCTAGAGAGAAGCAGCCGGAGAAGGATTCACCGGAAAGTTGTATTTATCCAGGTTCCAGCTGCAGCCAAACTAGGAGTGTAGGTATATCCTGAAGAAAGCACATCTCATCTATCAGAGAGACTAATTGAAGACAGTGAGTTGTCAAGCCACGACTCTTGGCTGCCTCCATTGGTTCTAGACAGAATTAAGCCACTTCAGACAACTTTCAAATGTCTGAAAGCAAGTGAGATGAATCCCCATCTCAGATATGCCTTGGATCCATTAGTTCATTTATGATAATCAAGTGCTTCCTGGTATGTACAAAAGCCTCCTTTTTTCTTTTTTTCCTCCTCTTCCCGTTATCCTGAAAAAATATTTTTCCTTGTAGAGGAGCCATTCTATATGTAAGGAATAACTGAAACAGTGCTTAGCTTAAAATACAAGTTGAATTTTCTGGAGAAAGCTCGAGGAAACCATTAAAACCAGTTTCATTTGCCTACTCACACACAAGCAAAAGTCTTCAGGAAGAAAAGCCGTTCTTTTTTGAAAAGTTTAGGGCAATTTTTCATTCCATTATTTTTTTTTTCATAACCTTTACCTGTAGATTTTCTCAGTGAATATTATTAAGAAATCAAGTCTAATGATTATGGATATTTTCCCTCCTGATAATCACTTTTAATAATCATTTTAATAATCTTAATTTTTAATGGAGTAACACTTTTCATAAGGCTTCAGAAATAATAGGAATATATTCAACTTTTTGCTAAATATTTAATTGGAAAAATCAGTGTGCCTTTAAAGATAAAGGCTTTTTGTTCCAAAGATCCAACCATCTCCAGCAAATTATTTTTCTGAAGTTTTATGCCTGCAACACTCAGAATAAATGAGATGTCTTACAGCTTTTTTAATAAAGGAGATGGAATTATTCTTGTTAATTTACTGATTTTATTAAGAAGCAGATGAACTTCTATAACTGGAGAGAAAATGGGCTTGCAGGAAAACTAAGAGATAAATACTCTCCCGGGTATGTAGTGATACTTTTACTCCATCACTCCCCACTTCACCAACGGAATTACATCACTGTTGCTCCTGCAGCCATTTTATGTGCTAAAAGTGTAGTTGATCAGCAAATGTCATTTCTTCTGAATAGAGTTTGGACTCTAAGAGGACCCTAAAAACTGTAGGGTTAGATTAAGTCTTACCTTTTGGCTTCTTTGGTGGAAGGAAGAAGTGATCATTCTTTTAAAAATTTTTTTCTCAATTGTTAAAGCAGCCTAAGTTCTTTTGGCCAAGTTTACAAAGGTTTTGTTGGTTTTTTTTAATATCTAAAGGCAGTAGTTCTAAACCTGCCATTTAGACTTGCATACAAATACCATTGCGTGTTTATGAGGTCCTGAGATGTATTTCTTGAATTTACAGTAAGATTGTTCTCTCACCAATTTATTAAAGGTCTGCAGAACTGTGGGGATAATATTTCCTATCCCATCTATATGCTACAGCCTGCCTGGAGCAGGGATGGTCTCCTCCAGCAGAGGATGAGATGCAGTGGCCGTGGACTGTCTTCTGCCATCACCGGCAATAATAGCAGCTGAAATTAATAGCAACAATAACAATGACACATCACTGCTGTGTAGAAAGTGCAGGCAGGCTGGGTTTTCTTGTGCTGCTGTTAATATAAAAACATTTAGATAGATTTGTTTTAGAAACATGGATTTAAATTTCTCAGTCCAAACAAAGTTGTTTGGAACTTGTGTGGGAAGAACACAGTGTACTGGCCATCTTTAGAAGCAGGCAAACAAGAAGCCTCTTGCTGTGCTGCCACAAGACATATTTATTATTTATTCTATTTCTTTGCCCAATTTATTTTTCAACACCAATTAAAAGCTTATTCCTGCCTCCGAGTCCAAAATACCTTGGGCTTCAGCCATGCTGGGTATTCGTTGTGTTTTGTCTGCCTCTTTGATCTGCAAAAAGTACCATCAGCCCAGACTGTTCACTGCAAATATTGAATCAAGACATGATCAGGTTATTTATTTTTTTCCAAATGTTCCCTTTTTCTGAGAAGGGGAACAAAAGCAACCAGCATTATAAACAGGGAGGTCTCTTTGCCTAACAAAATAAGTCTCTATATATTAAGAAAAAATGAAATGAAGACGGAACATTGTCAATTCTCTGATTCACTAAGTTGCTCCAACAATTTTTTGCAAGCATGCTGTCCTGTAATTGCACTTTAGATGGTGGAAATTTGTGACTGGCTTTCTTTTTCTTAATTCTGCTTGACACTGATGGTTTTATCCTCATCTGGGTATCAGTATGCTTGTCTCTAGAAAAAACATATCAAGACCTACATTAAATATGCCAATAGTCCACAAGGTTCATGTCCCTCCAAGTTGCAGCTAAAGCTGTCAGTGAGTCAGAAACCAGCAAGTCAACATGGCACTGAGTTCCACACAGTCCTTGATAAGCCATGAAGGTGCCACTGCAGGGCCACCACATGGCACCATGTGCAAAATGGTGTGCTCTGGGACACCTAGAGAAAAATGCCAAAAAGCCTAAATTGCCTAATTCTAACACACCTCTTCCTCCATGAGGGCACCCTTCAGGGAAGAGGCTGAAATGGCTGCAGGCACTTCCCTGCAGAGCTCTGCAGACCTGTTTTCCACACCTGCGAAGAGCTTGCAATATTTCTTAACATGCTGGGACAGGGAGGGGGCCCATCTGGAAACGAGTGAGTACTGAGGTCCGTGGGCATTGTCAGTGCTGATCCTCTTGCAGTAACTTGGAGGCTCGGGAGAAACAAGTCCAAATCTCTTCTTTGCAATAAATTTTCTTTGTGACTTTAACAAGCAGGTTAACTTTAACGAGGCAGCACCTGCATTGGTGCTAGCTCCTCACACTATTGTGCAAGTCCCTCATATTGCAGACTGTCTGTCCCACTGGCTCCTTCCTCCTACGTCACATTCCCCAGGAAAACCTGCTGACCTCTGCAGGACTTTTGAAGCAAGAAAGTGGGTACTTCTGTGTGGCTGTGGATTAGGGACACAGTCCTACGACCTCAGGTGACTTGACCATGGCAGAAGTCAAGAGAAAAGGGATGCAGGGTGGAAGAAGGATCATCAAAAGGTCCATCAAGATGTCCATCAACATCATGTCACTTAAGGTGGGCAGTCTTCCCTCCTGACATGACATGACCACCAGCAGAACAAATTCTACAACTCTCTCTTCTAGAACAAATTCTACAACTTTGTCTTAGAGCCCACAAGAATACTGTGATGACCACTGGAGTCAAGCCTGCAAGGTACTTCTCAGCAGAAATAACAGGAACTATTCACATACTTTAATACAGACAGAAAACAAAAGAAAGAAAAACCAAACCAACAAATCTGGGTCAGGACTGACTGATTATCTTCCTTAGGGGCAAAAATCAGCCCACAGACTAGATAGTGAAGGGCAGAGTTCCACAGCTGGATTGTCAGAGGACTAAAAATTTGGCACACTACCCTGCAGAAGCATAACAGCTCCCATATTCATTATATAATTACAATTAGTGATTAATACTTATCCAAGGCCCAGCTGCTTCTTCCACAACTGCTATAGGAGCGCTCTCTCTGGAGAGAGAGCCCTTTTGATGCCAAGGGGAGTTCCCTGTGTCAATAAAGCAGAAAGCAAAGATTCATGCTGAGACTGGAACAAGGAACCCTGACAGAGGATTTTCTCTCCATCAACTACAGTATGCACAAAGTTATTTTTTTTCTCTGTCTGCAACTGATTGACAATGCTGGCAGAAGGTACCAAATGAACCTGTGCAAGAGCAAAAACAGATCTACCTGTGCTACTGGAAGTCTTTCTGTGCTTTTCTAGGGGAGCTGTTTTGGATCTGAGCTATCAGGTCAGACTCTCTCTCTCCAGGGGCGAGACAGAAGTGTGCTTTGGACATCAACCTCAACACTTCCTTGCAACTGCCCAGCTTTCAAGGCCTCAGCTACTCCAGCATATGAGCTTGGGTCTGCCCACATCCTTCTGCAAGGGAACGCGTACTCTTCTGTAGGGAAAGCCAAGGCAGGGACAGCCAACATAGAGTAAGAGGTACGTAGTCCAAATCTCTTTCCTTTGCTGCATTCTTGTTCTAACTTTTAACTTTCAGTTTTGTACTTGGATACTGGAAGACCATCATTTGTATGGCATTTCTCTATGACACTTTCACTTGGGGATAATGGAGTGGAATTGACTTTGAAAAGCAGCAGAGGATTTCAAGAATGCAAACATTTACCAACTCTGCTGAGGAAGAGCAAGACAAGAAAACAAACAAGAGAGAAGGGGTACATATAGACATGATTGTAAAATTAAGATTATATTTGATTTCCTAGCATTTTTAGAAGAAAGGGACATTGAATGCCACTTGGTTTAAATCCTGTTGCCTATGAGAGCGTACAGAATGGAGAAAGATTTATCATGCATTCTTCAGGCTCTGTTTTCTGCCTAGCAGATATGTAGCACACATCTGCATGTAGCCTTTTCTGCATCTCCTTTACTTTGAAATAATTGAGTATCTTTGAGATTGGCAGGAGATCAGTACAGTGAAAAGGGCAAGAGGGTACAGGAAATGGGAGATGTAACTCTGCAGTTAGAATTGCTTTGTGAGCCATTACCTTTCGGTACCTCCCTAATTTCAGGACAGATCTTTGTTGATAAGTTCTTCTTAACAAGGGTTGTAGCTAGTTATAGATTTGGAAACTGGCTGCCATGGAAACAAGCTCATTAAGCTCCCCTAGCAAGACCCTGTCCGCTTTTACACTGTTAGTGCTGAGGATGACAGTCTGTATTTCCTGACTTTTTGTTTTCTTCAGTCGGGTTTGTGGGTCTCTCAGGCTGTCAGGACTGTGTGCCATTGGAGATTACAAAGAACCGTCTTTTCCTTCCTCACTCCCTTTCAGTCAACATTTGGGCAGTTCAAATGAAGTTCCTGGGAGCCCCTTAGATACTGAGAGCACAGGGCACCAGGAAAATTGTAAATTGGTGTGACAAGACCCCAGGTAAAATCTGAGACAACTTAAAGAGACATGAAGGCTTTTGAAGGAAAAAAAATAAAGCAAGCAAACTCAAACACTGTGATTACCCACACTTGACTGTAAAAATCTGTAACGTTGTCATTCCTAACCCTGCAAAACTTCATTTGTTTGTGTGTTTTCTGCAAGAAGATAATTTTTTCCTCACACAGAGAAGTGGTAGGGGAAAGATTATTTATAAATTCTTGTAACCCCTAAAGAAACTTACCCTCAGTCACAGTAGGGGTGCTGTCAACACTCAGACTCTCTTTCAGAATCTCTAGATAAACAGGACACCCAGAGTCTCCTGTCACACTCTCTTCAATTTTCTGTTTTGTGAAGCCTGGGCTTGCCTACCCCCATCCCCAGTTCAGTTCTGCTGTAGGCACAAGGCCAACCCAGGAGCACTGATACCCATCGTAAGACCTCGTTGTTGCACTCAGGAAGAAGAGGAAGTCCTATTTTACTGCAAAATCTGACTTCTCTTACAGGTGCACTGGCAGAGAAGGGATTTAGCATTGTAATAGCAGCCTCCAGTCTTCCTTTCTGCTGGAAGAAATTACTCAGCCAGCATCAGCGTGCCTGGCAATTTCTCCTGTTAAAATGCTCTGGTTTGTAATTTCTGTGACATCCTTGTATGGCACTAGGCTCACACAGAACAACTGGAATCCATAAGCCAGCAAAGACACCAGACACAGGTCAGAAACTCAGTTTTCCACTTGGGAGTTTCTTCACAGATTTTCGTTTGCCACTGTCTTAAGACAAATCTCTTTGAAGGCTCTTCAGTGTCAAAGCAAACTGGATAAAAGGTCAAGAGCTTTGATTCTATTACTCTCTGCATTCAAGTTTGCTTTCCTCACCACCCTGATTAGTCTGTCATTTTCTATCTTTCTCCATATCCTTCTTTCCCTTGAAAAATCCCTTCTTCAGTGTCCCCAGACAAGGTGTTTGTATGACTGATCTATGAGCTCTGTATTAGAGACTCACACACTATTTCCAAGCAGGCTGGTGCATTCATACAGAGGACAAGGCTCAGTTCTGGACTTAGCTTAGCTTGTTTAAGTCCAGGGTTTGGTGCACTTCATCATTCCACAGTTTTCTTCCAAACAGAAACTTTTCTTAAGCTCATGAAGGACTGTCAAGCTTTTGACATCACTTGCCGTATTATTCCTGTCATCTTCACCATACAGATGAAATCCAGTAATTCTGATTCATGGAAGTCATAAGGACCTAGATGTTAGGTGTTTGTGGGTCAGTACCTGGGCAATGTCTATTAATATCCTCCACAAAATTTCTGGGAAGTGAGAGTGTTAAGCTGTGATAAATCTGTAAGTGGTTTGAGAAACTAAAATCTCAGTATAAAAATTAAAAATTACTCTTTGCCCATATGGCAGAGAGGGATACCAAGGATAAGGATCCACCAGTCCTGAGGTATTAGTTGCCACTGTCAGCATTCTGGACTGCAGCAAATAATTGGGAAAAAATCACCTAAAGGACCTGACCGGGACTCCATTGTGATCTGCTGTTAATGGTCTGGCCCCTTAGCTCACTCTCCTCCACTGCTCAGATTTCAGGAACTTTACAGGGACTTATTTGCCTTGCCCACTGTCTCTATCCTCTCCTCCCCAGCTAAGGTGGGGCCACTCTTTTCCATGCAGACACCACGGTAAAAATCAAGGTGCCTGGACCTTGCTTTGTGTTGGCATCATCCCCTAGAATTCAGAAAAGCTTAAATGATTTTTATGGGCCCAAGTAATTTAAATCATTCAAGAATGATAGCTGCCACCTAAAAATGTGATTTAATACCACAAACAGATTTTGCTGGCGTTCATTAGTGACTGGAGCAAATAATTTGAATTTAAAGCCAAAAAAGATAATGGAGGAGTAGGGCAGCAGTTGGAACATAGAAATAGTAACAAAAAGAGACCATTGATGCAGTTAATGTCATCAGGACAAGTCAAGTATCAGCTGTCTGTGCATGAAGATAATCAGGGTTTATAGAGCAGAAGTGAGTTTGTGTGGGATTGGGTTTGGACTATTTCATCAATTATGTAGCTATAAGCTATAATAAAAAATAATAATACTTTGCACTTGCACTGTGCTTTCATTATCAGATCTCATCTAGAAATACTTCATAAACATTAATTAAGCTACGTGCCCTTGTGAAGTATATATTAGGTCATTATTAGTATTATTATATCAGTTTTTTAAATGAAAAAAGAAGTAAAGTGAGTCATCCAAGGTCACCTCCCTCATGTTTACGAGGTCTGTCAGCTGACAGTCAACGGAGATGCAGTTTCCAGGCTGATACAAAGGATGGGGTGATCTGGGGATGATAAAGTGATACTGCTTGTCTCATGTTTGTGCTATGATACCACAAATTTAAGTTTAAGGCTGGTGTGTCCATATAATGATGTAGATTCATCAATGCCTAATTTGAGCTAAGTCTAAAATATTTTTTTGTTCATTCCCAAAACCTACAGAAACTGAATATCTGTGAGGTCTTTACCCTCTTGCTAAATTTATTTTGAAACTGGCTGATGTACTCAAACATCATGGGAAGGACCAAAAAGAATCATAATGCAACCACAGCTTTGTTTTCCTGTGTCTTTCACTTTTGTGCATACCACCTGAAGACTACTGGATTTTTTAGCTTGTATTTTAGGTAAAACATAAGGGTTTTTTTCTTTAGTGGACTTTTAAGGACTAAGGTTATACAGCAAAGTGATTGTTGTTTGAGAAACCATGAATTCCCTAACTGTCTCTGCTTTCAAGACAGCCCAGGTCATGACAGGCAGAGGTTAAAGATACTTGCTTTTATAGAAGTCAAAACACTTAAGGGACATAGGCTGCAAGGGACATCACTGGCATGGGGAATAACAGAGAACAGCACTGTGTCACAGCAAGGCGACCACTAAGATCCTTGCCAATCCTAGTTATTTTAAAGCATTTGTTACCAGGAGATCTCAAAGTGACATGGAAAAGGAGTAAGTTTGGCTCTCCTGTCCAAGTGTGGAGAGTGGGAAAGCCAAGACAGAGCAGTGAGGTGAGCTGCCTTTCACTGCTCAGAACTGGAGTCTCCACAAGCCAAGCAGTGCACCATGATTTTGTGTATTTTCCTGTAAAAATGAGTCTCCTTCACTGTGCTTGTGAACTTGCTAGAACCTGTGAATATGCCTTTCAAAAGACAGATTTGGAGGAGCTCTTGTACTGTAGCAGAATTAAAGTGAATGAAAATGATATGACATTTGTAAAGCCTGTATCCTATCTTATTTATCTGTTGTCTCTGCCAAGCCTAAATCCAAGAACAAACACCTTCAGCTCCCCATTTTGGGGATTCAATGCTCTGTGATGGAAAGTTTTCTCTTTGGAGAGAGCTCCTCTATGGATTGCACCTGCAGATTTGAGAACCCCCAGAACCTTTGGGGCTTATGATCTCTCTGCTGTGTCTTTGAAGGAGGGATGGGATCAATATGTGCTCAAAACAGCAATAGTTTGCTAAGTGGGTATGGCATACACAGCAGTATTGGATATAGGTAAACTGACACTCTGCATCTCCCCACCTCTTTGAGTTGTGTCAGATAAAGCTGCCTGCATTAGGACTGTTCATAGCTACTTCTTGTCACTCTGGGAATTTGGAAATTGAAGACAAGGCTTGGCATAAGTGAGAACAGATCTAAATATTTTATGGTTCCTGATGGGTTCTCAAGGATGCTGGACACCTGTGCCACAGCACAAAGTGACCTAACATCTGCAGACAGTGATGAAGAACAAAGACACCTTCTCTCACTCCTTCAGGACGATGGCAAATATGGTTAAACAGGGCAAAAGCAGTGAAATACTGCCTTGGCCAATGCAGCCAACTTGGACTTTGGTCCTGGGCTGACTCCAGACCAGGAGCACATTCACTTTCCTTATCATCTGGCCTGGTTTAGAGCTCATTTGCTCAAGATTCATCATAGTGAACTGGGAAACTATCTTCTCCTTTGCCCCTCTTTCTTGTGACAGATGGACTACAGCAAAGAGAGAGGAAAAAAACCACACCTTACTTTTTGCAGGAGGCATCACCTCCAAGCAGATTTTGTCCATCTCCTCTAGCCACAGACCTATTCACTCTCAGTTTCCAGTCCTGCTGCTGGGTAAATAACAGTTATCTAATTAGTTTCTCAGTAGCATTAAAGCTGGTAGCTCACACAGGAACACAACAGGAAGGGATAAACAAGCTCAAACTCACAAACTGATTGATGGGAGACTTTTAGTGGCCCACACTGAAGAGATTTAAGGCCTCATTTAAAGGCCTTTGAATGCCATTTAAAGTTTTCCATCAATGTCACTGGGGGGTTTGTATTTGCTCTCTGACAAGTGAGATATGTGTAGGGTTTTACAGGAAAAGAGTTGGGTTTTTCCTCTCAAATTGAGAAAGTTCCTGTTTCCTTCTCAGCCGTACAAAATATCTGTTAGTTGCTTGTTTGTGTGTGCCCAGCCAGCTTGCTTTGTTGATCTCTGTGATTGCTGTGCATGCAGATGTGCCTGATACAAACCAGAAATTTATTTTTATTTTTTTCTTCAAATTTCATGAACTTATAACTATAATGAGTACGTGCTTAAATAAAAGAAAGATTAAATATATTTGTTAAATGTGGTGAGCACCCTTGGATGCCAAAATTAATTATGTGTTGAAAATGTAGCTATCTGTTTGAAATTGCACGAATAATAGATGTGAGGCACTCCCAATAAACCAAAACCCCTTGGGCTTGGAACTCTCCACCTCTGCAATAAAAGACAGAGAATTTAGCTACAAAGTTATGCAGCCAAAAACCAATTCAGAAAGAATACGTTAGATTAAATAGAGACAGACTTTTCTGATTCCCTGGATGCATAGAAAATGCTGTACATGCATGCGTTTTTACAGATGTTTGAAATGCAGGACAGAGTCCAAGGAGTTTAGATCAGACCTCTCTGACAGACACATTACAGCTACTCAGTATCCCTTGCCCCTGTCTCTGGCTCCCCACTGTTCTGCAACTGGGTCAATCCATTTCAGTGATAAAGTAACTCCTGAATATCTAAAGCACTTGGGATCCACAAGATGAAATAGCCCTGATATAATTCTTTTAAATTGCCCTCTTACTACACAAAGCCACTTCTATTCATTTTAATTAACAATAGCTAAGACAAAACAGAACATAATAGAATAGCACAAAATTATCTATAAAATAAACAAAACCAGTTGTTTAATTTCAGGAAATTCTATCTTCACTTAATGATATCCTAAATGCCACAAAAATACTCTGGTTAGTATTAACAAAAAAAAAAACGAAATTGTTTCATAAACAATTTTTTTCTCACTGTTAAGGTATTAGATTAATATAACATAATATTTCATTTAAGGAAATATAACCACGAAAATATAGGTAAGATACATTATCTTGCTTCGTTCCCTTTATATTCCTTCACATTTTATCCTGAAAAGCAGAAACTTGACTTGTTTGATTTTCCATGTAAATTTAAACAATTCATGTGAGATTCTTCCCTGCAAAGAAATATTCTGCTTAGGAAATGCCTCTGGCATAACTACTTGCAACAGGAAAGGGGATGAAAAGGAACCTGTGTGCTGGCAAAAGAAATGTTTTGAACCCTCCTGTATCTGTGGGAGGGGGCTGCATTTTGTGACCTGAAAGTGGAGCTTCTGGATGTGGTTCATTCCAACCAGGCAGTTTGCTCCAAAACCACTCTGCTACTCCAAAGAAGAGCAGCAATAGATGAAGCTCTGGTGGATTATCTAAAAATGAGGAGAGAGAATTGCTTCTGGATACAGCACTTTAAATCTCCTTAAGCTACAAGGATATCACAATGATGCGCAATTAAATGTCCTTTTGGTGTTGAAGAGCTTCTTCCAATCAGGTACCTTTACCTCAACTCTCAACCTGTTGTACTTCCCTTCTTTATCCCTCTTTAATAAAAATCTGGGCTGGACTTTCCTGAGGGGTTTAAATACAGCAATGACAGGAGCTATTGAATAGCTGTGGGATATAGAAGACAGGTCCTTTCAGAAATTCCAGGTGGGACTGAAAGCATCTTGGTGAAGGTATTCTTTCTCATCATGTGTTTGCACAGTGCCTGACATGCAGAGGACAGCCCCCCACAAACCTTGTATTAAAAGTTTTTAAAGTACAGTTGAAGAAAATTGCTGCAAAAATAGAAAAAATAACTCAAAACAATGTTACAGAATATTCAAAAATACCTTTTTTACAACCTAGTACATCAAATTCAGCACTGTTTTTCTATCCCAAATCTACCTGCTTGCTTGTTTTGTAAAAAAGCTGACATTTTCAGCTGCAGAGGAATGATTTCCAAGGAGTTTCAATTCTATGGTTTGCTATAAATTGAAAAAGCACAAGAATCATTTACAAGGAATAGAGTCTGTCTGGAGGTTGTTGTTATTCTATCATCTTCCTTAGACAGGCAAGCTGTCAGTTATTAAACAGTGACCTAATATTTTACTCTCACTTTTGCTGCAAAACTGGAATTCACTGTGCTCTTTTACCAGGAAGTAATAATAATAATAAATAGTAATAATAATACCAACAAGAACAACATGCTTCACAATTCATGCTGTTATTGTTATTAATTCTCGCTGCCTTTTTGAAGCGCATGTTAGCCAAAGTAATGGAAGTATTTTCAATTTTTCCTACAGAAATTAGCCCATTCCTAAAGTGTTTATCTGTCATAAAGCACTTGCCTACACAATTCCCAGTGATTGCACTAGTTAGTGAGTGTCTGAGTATGTACATGTGCTTGCATGCACAGTGTTCACATCCATCTGCCTTGTCATGCATGAGTAGGTAAATACATGTATTAGAGCTCTGTACATGAATTTATAGTTTCTGGACAGTTATGATTATTAAAAAGGAATAATTAAGGATCCCTTGAAAGAGTTTTCACATCTCATTATGGTGGGAGAGCTGTCTCTAAATACTAAATCTAAAACAGTCCTGTTATAAAAAACCCCAGGTGATCTGAAAAGAAAGATGGCTGATAATTCTTACTACTAAGAATTCTTACTACTGAGTTACTTCTTCCAGTCTCACTAATTGCTATGAAAGAAAGTCACACAGGCACAGCATATTCTAATATATAGGTATGAAATGTGTTCATGTTAAGACAAAACGAATCTGAATTTCCTTAAACATATCTTATTATCTAGGTCTTAGATAAAACTGACATGAAATTCACAGATTCTGAACCTGTTCTCATGAGCTTAAACCTAGGGTAATACCTTCAGCTTTTATACAGTTGCAAAAAACCTCAAAGCAGCTCCCTCTGCTCTATCAAAAACAACTGTTATCTTTGGAATTAATCTCACTACCTGTATAGAATTAATCCTATCTAGTTTCAGTAAGCCTTTGTATATGTATTTCTATGATCCTTCCTGCTTTTTTTGGGCATCAGTGGATTGCCTGTGGAATTAATCCCCTGGCAGAATTTACAGCAGTGTATAATGTAAAATTGTTTACTAAGCTACAGTGTAATATTCATTTACTGGAGGCTCAAACACAGTGATGTTACAGAAATGCAACACTGCTGTGCTAGAAAAACAACATTGATCTTACCCATACTCTGCATTCTGCTTCCAAATCTTGCAAGTGCCCAAATAAGCTAGTGAGTGAAAATGGTGGCTTTAAGGTATTATGGAAAATGAAACCAAAAAAAAAAAAAAAACCCAAAATGAAACCTCTCTCAGATGAAATAGGATAACATTTTTTTTTGACATTCATTGGTAGTTATTGAGCCAGAATATACTCAAGCATATTGGGTTGCTTGCCCAGAATCTAGCTGTTAACAAACACATTTGGGAGATAATGACTAAGAACCTACCATTGTGCATATGCTGTGTGATCGTCTCACACCTTTTGGGAGAAAAGTTATTAGAGGAATTACACTGACTGTGGGCACTCAATTTTAGTAGGTCTTGTCATGCACAGTATTTGACATTTACATCCATAAGACTGAAGAGAAATAGTTCCAGAGGGTGAATAGTGCAGCCAAAAATATATATATACATATAAAGAGGAAAAATAAATCAACCACTGCATTGTACATGAGCTCAGTGCTTTGTTGAGTATCATCAAATGGTAAAAACCAAACCAAAGGAAAAGACACACAGACTAACAAAAGCATCCTCTTTTATTAGGAAAGTGAATGCCATGGTTTTATTGGTCTTACTTCTCATTCCCTGTTGTGATTCATTATGTCTAGTGGAGGACAGGGACTCCAGTAGCTTTGCTAAGCATGTGTCATTTAGACAGTCCTGTGTATTATATAGGAGAGAACCAAAGTCAGACAGAGTTATTTTAATCTTGTGGGGTTGTCTATGTTTAGACAAGTTTTGTTTGTGCTTTGTAACCTCTTTGTGATGTGTCACATAACCTCTCATTTTGAAATAACTTTTCATGGGTTTTGTTTAACAGAACTATTTTATCTTTGACATTGTCACAAAGGAGGGTCCATCCTGCAAAGCTTCATTCATAGTAGTTGGGAAAAAAGAAGAAAGAAAAGTATTGCGCAGTGAAAAAGGCTTCTCCAGTCCCCAGATTATTTTCAAAAGAGATAAGTGGCCTTATCCCCACTAAGTCCAGGTAAAGTCCCATTGAAATCAGAGGTCTGAGCATTTATGAGATGAGCAACCATATAAAAAACGCAATCAAATACTGATAAAAGTGAAAGACATCTCACGGGGAGATGACAAGAACATAACTATTGTGCACAGATATTAAGGAAGCAGCTGTAGTTTGGCATTTACTGGAATAAATGAAACCAAAAAAATGAAAAAATTAGATAAATAAAAGAAATAGGAACAAAATGCTACAAAACTTAGGTGTGTCAGAAATAAAGTTGAAACAGTAGTTATGACACGCGAAGAGAGAGAACTTAACTGAGTCAAAGAGTTGCAACGAGCTTTTCCAGACAGCAGGAATTGTGAAGGAATAGTTTCCCACAGCATTAACCACGATTTCTCTGTGCTGGATGACAGTGGGACAAGGAAGAAGAGGAGAGCATCACATCAGAGGCCATAAATCTGGCAAAGTGATTGTGAATCCTGGATTGTAGAAGCAGTGCGAGTCTGGCTGATGGTCTGCCCTGGCTGGTCCAACCTAGTGCCAGCTGCTGGTATGGGATAAGTCCATGGCCTGGGAGATGGGGCCGTGATGGCAGCTGCCTGAGTGCATTGGAAGAGATGCAAGTTGCTGGGCTTGTGCATATTTCACTATTCACTCCCAGATCTGAGAGCATCACAGGGCTGTAGAAAAAGCTACAGCTCTTTGGGGTTGGGTTCATGCACAGTCTGGGCTACCAAGGGCCAAAATATTTCCTTTCCACTGAGCTACAACCTAAGTGCCACATAGTCAGCAATGTCCACTGGGAGAGATCCAAAACAGGAGGCTGGAGCACATCACCAGTCAGGACTGAGTTGCCTCAGAGGTGCTACTTGGTGGTGAACTTGGAAAAGTAATTACTGTAATATTTAATTCCACTTGAAGTCAAGGTCATGCAGGTGAGGACTTAACACTGTCTGGGTGCTAAAGCTTTTAGAGTCAGACTTTACATAAGTGTCTGTATTTCTGACCTTTGTGCAAGTTTTTTTTCCTTGTCCCTTTCCTCTTGCAGAAATATGAGAAATGTACCTCTCACTCAATTTTTCTGTCTTTCCAAAAATGCACCATCTGCATCGCTCTTTTTTGGTTCTGGAGTATGTTCCTACTGTACTCTCTCCAGGAATTAGGCATACTGGGACAGAATCATCTGCTGAGTCTAAAGCAGGATGTCTTTAGAACAAAAATTGCACTTTACATGTACCTTCCTAGCTTATTGTAAAGTCTTGAACTACAATAGATTGGAAACTTTTGTGACTCTGTATAGCTTCAATGAAAGACAGTGCTTTTAGTATAATTAAATAAATATCCCAGATGTACAAATCTGGTCTGTAAAGCCTGACCTGAAATCTCAACCATCTGCTTGAAGCTGCCTGGCATTTCTGGTTTTGATCCCAGCGGGAAATACCAAGAGAATTGATTTTATCATTTTGAGAAGACTACAAGACCATGAGTGTACATTTACAAATGAGTGTACGTATTTATGCATGCATATAAAATATTAGGATTTTTTTTTTTGAATGGTCAATTACATGTTGCACTAGCAGTGAGAAAAAGTTTTGGGAAAGAATCCAAGTTTATCCAAAGAAATTCAGGAGTGCTACATTCAAACCCATTTTAAACTTCAACTTTTCTGCTCTTCACCATGGAGACATGCATGGGTAATAGCCTCTCAGATAATCAAATTCAAACCATTGTATTTAATTAACCAAAAATTAATAACCAGAAGGCTCCAGAAGTGAATTAAAAGGAGCAATGTGTTAAGAACACTGAAATGAAGGGGAGACCGAGCAGAATTAAGGAATAAAGAGAAGATAAGTGAAAGAAATAAAAATTTGGTGCTTTTTATGCAAAGCTCACAGCAATCCCTATCTTGTGGTTTAAGGCTGAAATCAATTTATCTATATTTGGACATGCCTCGCCGTGCCGAGGGGAGCCAGGAGCACAGAGAATCTATAAACACTTGCACAATAATTAACAGCAGCCTTGCTAGCACAGCCCAGGCAGCCCTGGTTCAGCATGCATTCTGCCCATCAGCAAGCCCTGGGAAAGATCCGAGTCATTAGAGAGAGCAAACTGTGTGACGTGCGAGTCTGCCTTGTGCAGAGCTGCATCTTTTTCCTTCTGGATTGTGTAGTGTCCCAAGCAAGACTGGGGTGCTGCCACAGAAACTTAAAGGAGGTCACACCCAAGGGCCTGGCAGTGGCCAAAGAAAGACTTTTTTGGGAATGAGAAAATAAAGAAGTTGTATACTTCAATCCATGCATTTTTAAAGCACTATTGCTACCACCAGCTGGATAATCAAGAGGTTTGAAATGGCAAAACTGTGTGGATTTCTGTCTACATGATTTAAAGGTCTGGCTAAGCATCACTAAGGCTCATTGAAAGTCAAAAACCCATTAACTGGGTCTCTGGTGGGATATATTTCCTGGTTCCCAGCAGGACTAAGAAAGTGGTAATTCCCTGTTCTCTGCACTGGTGAGGCCACACCTCCTGTGTTCAGTTTTGGGTCCCTCACTACAAGAAATATGTGGAGGTGCTGGAGCATGTCCAGAGAAGGGCAACAGAGCCAGTGAAGGGCCTGGAGAACAAACCCTGTGAGGAGAGGCTGAGGGAGGTGGGGGTGTTTAGCCTGGAGAAAAGGAGACTCAGGGGACACCTTATCACTCTCTACAACCACCTGAAAGGAGGGTTTTGTGAGGTGGGGGTCCGTTTCTTCTCCCAAATAACAAGAGACACGACAAGTAAGGACTGGGAAAACCTCCAAAAGGAGATTTTTCCCATGCTAGAAAAAACATTTATGATGACAAAGATAGCTGAGATAAAACCCTCATTCAGGAAAGGGTCTGGTGACAGGCTCTTGTCCTGTTGACAGCAGCAGGGCCTAAGATAGTGTTGAAAATTAAGTGTATGTTTAAATATCAAAAAAAAGATGCATTCCAGGATTATGGACTTTGACTATCGAGTGGATACTTGTTTAAGTAACATGAGGACAACAGCTTTCTTAGCCCAGTTACGTGATAGAAAAGTCTTACTATTTGTGCCATGGAAATGTAACTGCCCATTGTGAAACACCAGAATTCAAGCAGGTGGTGAGTGGAATCCCACTCTCCCAAAGGAAGAAAAAAATAAAATTATCAAACCACAGCTTTGTACTTGTGAGGGACACAAGTTACCAGGTTTTCAAACAGCGTTTGACTGTCACTCTCTTAAAAATTACGAACAACACAGGCTAACACAGATCACCCTTATGACTGAGTACCTGCACTAAATATGGATGTGTCAAGACAGCAGTTCTTCAGTAACTTAGTCATTTCTTTTGGCACCCAGAGCATAAATATACATCTCTTTATGGGAGATAATAATTGGTCTCAGACTAAGTTTCAAATTTTTCTCTGATGGAAAACCTCTTTCCTACCGTTTTTTGCTGTTTGAAGAATAGATACCTGTTTTCCAGAAAAACAGTTTGAAATTTGCAGCAGACAAAATTCCGATCAGTATATTAATTTGAAAGCTCCATCATTGCTTTTCTTGTACTGGAGGAGACATCCATGATGCATTCTGTCATATTTAGGGTTTTTTATTGTTGTTTATTCTATCATTATTATTATTGTTTATTCTATTCTATTGTTATATTGTTTATTTTGCATTGTTTGGGTTTTTTAAGCAATTGATTTGAAAAATCCTAACATGTAATTTATTTAAAAACATCTTTACAAGTTTTGAATGCATTTTGAAGGAAAATTCCCAAATATCTTCTTCCATGGTAAAGAGGGGAGTATTTGACACATTCATCACAAAATACACTTCTAAAAAGTGCTTAGTCTCAATAACTTCAAGTACTTTTCTATTAACTCAAAGGTATGGAGCCATACATTCAAGGGGATTAGGATTTTAAGTTAAAATTATTATTATCAGAATATTTTCAGTAAATTTAGAAACTCATATATTACTGCTATCAAAAAATAATAGCCAGAAAAGAAAATAAAATGTTTCAAGGAAAACCAGCTGTCTCCAGTACCGTTGAAATGGTGAGTCAAATATGGAATAGAGCTGTTAACCCTGGTGAGGATACCTATCCCACTGGTCTGTTAAATATAGTTCCTGGAAATGCATGTACTTATTTCATGCTTGGAAAGATACATAAAATCTCATAAAAGTGCTATGAGGGGATAAATAACCAAAAAGGTGTTGTGACAGGAAGTCTGCAGATAAATGATTAACCAAGCAAGATATTTGCTTGTGTAGCAAGGGGAAGAATAGGAAGGCTTTTTTGTTCAAGGGGTGTTTTGAGAAAGCGAGGGTGGAAAAGGAGCTTACGGAGAGGGAAAAATCACTGACAGGCAAAAAAGGGAAAGCAGAGGAACAAGGAGTGGTATTCCCAGTACTGCTCCTCTGAAGAGCACTTTCGGAAATATCACTCTTGTCCACAGCTAATTCCAGATGTTCAAAACAGAAAGAGAAAGAAAAAGCAAGCTAGCTTGGCAAAAACTAAGCTCTGGTGGTCTTTTACATTAGCTTTCTTTAGCACAAAGATGCTTCATGATTCAGTTATGTAAATGAGGTTTCTGTAAAAAGGATGCATAATATAATCCTTTTGGAACTGTAAGCATCCAACTTATTTCCATTACAGAAAATCACTGCCTGGTGCTGCCAGTCCCTCCTTCGCCTGCCGCGATCATCACAGATGTGGATGATCTATTCAGTATCACTTCAGAAACAGGACAGCTGGAAAAGTTATGAGCTGTTTTCCTTTTTAGAAAAACCCACACCATTTTTCTTTCAAGCACAGACACACATCTGTCACTGTCCTTAGGGGGAAGCAGGGCTGGACATTGTTTGACAATGATATATCAAAAACAGAATCACAGAGTCCACCAGACACTTTTTTTTTTCAAATACCAGTTTTAGACTGGGTTTTTAATCCCAAACCTCTAGGGTCAAATGGGACCTGGAGAGAGGAAAAAGTCCATTTCTTATCTGTCTGCTTCAGCACCAAAAGTTACTGCTGTGGCCATAGGAAAGGTTTTTATTATACTCTAGTTCCTGAGGGGATCCACAGTCAAGGAACATTACCTTAGCCCTTGTGAAGCTCGTATAGCTCATTTGATCTATAAAGAGCTTTACAAGCATTACTCACCATAATCAGAGGCTGGCAATGAACTACACTCACTTCTGCACTACCTACAAGAAACTCTGATGCTGCGAGTTTAGTGATAATATCCAGATCTCCTCTGTAAATCTGTGTTAAAACTGAGACAAGGATCAGAGACCTGATACTCCACCTAAAGTTGCACCAAGCTAGTGATAGATCAGTTACCTCTAATTTCCACTGCATTTAAAACGGGGACAGAAAACCTTGAAACTCAGGTTTCAAACAGATCTTCCTATTTCTAGAAGACCCTATGATCAAGCTAACTTTGATAGCTGGATAGTTGTATTCCAGGTATTATTTGGCCAAAGAAGCAAAGCTACTTCAATATATTTAATAGAAATGAACAATTAACAGCTTAAATTAAATTTAATAGTACTAGAAGAAAAAGCCCCTCTATAGAACTCATAGATTATACCCTGGGGGTACATAAGACTGATTCTTAGGAGAGGATTTGATTATGCCATCTTCACTTTATTTGTCTCCTGCCTCTCTGGGTAGTGGTGCAACTGCTCTCTAAAAATTAAACATTTTAAAAACTTGTTATACTTGTGACAAAGTGATTTATTCCTTTGAGGTTTTAAGCTCTTTCTGTAGTGGAATAATGAAATATACCTGAAGTATATGTGGGACACTTGAGGTATCCTTGATTCAGATAACTCAGATAAGACCATGAGGATGCAGCTGCCATCCAGAAACAACAAAACTCCAAAGAGTAAACATGAGTCCCGCTCCGTGGGAATACTTTAAAATTCTAGGAGATTCAAGACCAGTAACTCCCAATTATTTAATACATATCTATCTCATGGTGGAACTTTATGACACAGAGCAGCTGGCTCAGTGAAATTCAGAATGCTGTCACAGGGCTGTAAGATACAAAGAGAGGTTTAGTAAATTGAAGAGCACAGTAGGCTCAAAAGTCATAGCTCCCATTCACACACCCTGGGACAGCGGGTATTTTGTTATTTCTCTGCACCAGAAGATTGCCATATATTGATTGCATATTTTTTGTACATCCAGTCTCTCCCTTTGTCAAACAAAATCCTGTGGGTGAATGTCCATGTACATTGCAAAGATTCATAAACCTTTAATCAGATTCCTGGACTTCACAAATGGGGGGAAGCTTTCTCAAAGTTACTCTTTGAAATAAATATTAGTCTCTATCATTTCTGTGGTCAGAACAAGTTTGTGGACCTGAGCTCTGCTTTCAGAAGGCAGGAAGGAATAAAAGGTCGTATCCCTTTATTCCTTCTTTGAGGAGTTTGTTACATCCATGATATTTTCCTACAGCACATCAGTCTCTGTTTTTATTCTGACTTGTCTTTGCCTCCTTTTGTACTTTATATTGATCATGTCATCAAGCCTTCAGATCTTCCACAACAAGGAGCATATTCCACTAAAGGCAATAGTAGAACATCTGCTTACTGTAATTGTGCAGATTTTCTCCTTATATACCAGGCCCTCATTGCCTTTTCTAAATGATTGCATAATTTCCTTTTATTTTGTTCCTATGCTGTGGGACATGGTTGCCACCATGTTACATGCTGGGGATTTTACACTGGGAATGACTTCTGGGATTCAGTACCAGAAAAGATGTGACAATGAGAATCTAAATATACAGTACAGAGTCATTCTTCCCAAGGTGACTGTAAATCTGGGCCAGGAAACACAGTTTTGAAAGGTACTACTCACATTTATGGAATAGCAGCTGTAAATTATCACAGTCTCTTTCACTTCAGAAAAGCTGTGACAATTCATACCAGTTCTAGGAGTATCCCTGGATCCATGAAGAAAATTTAATACTCATACTTCAACACATTTCATGAAACAAGAGAGTTAGCACATTTATATAGAAGTGCAATTCAGAAACCCAGGTTAAAAGATAAATGTCTAATGCCTTTAAAAAGGCATGACTGTATATATTTGAATATAAATCTTCCCCCAAGGATCTCATGAACAAATACAATGTACGAGGCATTTAAATTTGCTGTTTAAAATTTCATGGATGGGGTAACCTGAACAGTACACATCCTGGCTTTTCTCGGGTGAAAACACAGAAACTTCTAAAACTGGGTGCAGGTTTTGTTCGATCTGGCATTCTCTGCTTCAATCTACTTAATTCCACCAGCTTTAATAAACATTGCTTAGTTCATAGCAGCAGGATGGAGAAATTGGCAGATTAGCCTTGAATTGATATGGTAAACCATAGAAATCTGCCAGACTTTTTTCTTCTTCCCTTTTGCTGCAGAACGCCCAGCTCAGGCCCGAGGCAGGCACACACACACAGTGCAGACCGTGGTGTGCTGCACGATGCAGGGCTGTGAAGCATGAAAAAGTTGATTGGAGTGAATGCTCTGATAATCACGCTTTCATCTAAACACCCTAGCAGGGCTTGAGAGGAAGGAGAGCTGTGTGCAGAAGGTCAAGAGTGGTTAATATTAGGACAGGCTAAATGATACCTCTTAAACAACTGTTGTTGTGCTGCAGAGAGTGATGCTCCAGACGTGTCAGCTGTGGCAGACACCCAAAGCATGTATTGGAAATCAGGATTTTAGTGCTGTAGCAAGGGAAGGCAGATGAATAGCCAACAGAGCCAAACTTTGAAAGCCATACTCAGCCTCAAAACACTGCTTCAGTTTTGCAGGAAAAGGATCTAATAGGGATTATAAGATAAATGCTTAATTCATTTAAGTCAACAAAATTTCTTCTCTGTAAAAATGGAAATGTCACGTTTATGAGTTGAAAGAAAGACTGAAATTGGCTGAATCCTGGATCAAGTTTACACAACATTTAGCCTGAGAGTTTTCTCATCACTACAAGCTTTGTTTCAATTTTCTTCAGATTTCCACAAGACAGTTTATCCTGATTATGTCCACTTAAGACACAATATGCTAAAATACAGTATATTTTGAGTTATCTATGGGTAAAAATATTAATTGAATACGTGATAACCAACTGGATGGGTTTTATTTGCTTGTTAACCCTAAAGCAACAAATATGTTTTTACAAATGCAGAAGGAAAAAGAGTGAAAACAATCAGAACCTTATGTTTGACAGGAACAAAGGAAATGTCAGGCCAAAGAATTAGTCTTTTCCAGAAATTTATAAGCATCTGAAAAGAAGAGCTTATAATGAATGTGCTTCTTCAACCAGAACAAGCACACTGTGACTGCAAAGCTATCATAATTCAACACAGTGTACCAGTGGGAAATAAACACACATCAAGAAATCTTATTATTTCTATGAGTGTGCTTCAACGTGAGCAATTCTAATGAGCACCACAGCAACTGCCTCCCTACAGTTACCCTGCAGGTGTTCTTCTCACATAGAGTGTAGTGAGACCCAAGATTTGCAAAACTTCCTTGGGCCCAGAAGACGTTTGAAGGAGAGACTCCCTTGAAATTTCTTCTCTTAGTTTAAAAATTTACAGGTCACTTCTGCCACACCCTTTTATCCACTGCAGTAAGGATATACATGGAGCTACAATATTAACAATGCTTCTGTTTCTCTGCCACACATTTTGGGTTTTGTGTGAAGTGTATTGCTTCTGCTTTTTATTTCCTTGAATGCTGCCAGTAACTCTAGTTTGCCATTCAGAAGTATAAATCCCATCTAATTCTAAGGAAGTCAGTGGTTAGTATTACTGCTTTTACCCCTAAGATAGCCAAATTTTTATTTCTGGGCCAGTCCAATACTTTAAACAGTTCCATGTAATTTCTTATGTGATGGGAACGATTTTGACAATCCTGAGGAGAAACAGTCAGTTCTAGGGATCCTTCAGCTGTATCTTTCAGACAAGAAACTTTCACAAAATGTCAAACTCAAAACTATACCTAGATGAAACCTATAATTTCATTTTGTTTCATAAGATATACTTAGCTGACTGCAAAAAGTATTAGGAACAGATTGTCAGTTGCAGTAAATAATTATAGTCCAGTTACAGCCAAAGAAGTTTTTCTGATTTATGTTCCAAAAGATCTGACCTACAGAAGAGTGCAGTGGTTATCTCTCCAATCTAAGAAGAAAGCTCTTTTCGTATCTCATGTATTTTATGTCTCCTAAAGAGTTTTATTTCCACATAGCAAGTATCCTTCTTCCCTGATACTGATGATTTTATTCATTAAGTCTTCTCATATTAATACCTTTATTGATTTAATTAACTTTTATGGATATTTCCTTTCAACTTCTATGCTTTTCTATTATGAAAAGTACCAAGTGCTTTAATGTTCTGTAATTTAGAATTGCTACATATTGCTCTGCACGTCAAAATTTAAGAAGTGCAGAGTAAAATTCAAAATTGTCCCAAAGTTGTTCAAAAGCTATCTCCATTATTTAAGAGATAGACAGTAAAACCAATGACATTCCAAATACACAGGAGATTCCTACTTAAAATTAACTCATAAAACCAATGGATTTTAGGAGGATCAGAGTTCAGGATCCTTCACAACCCCCTCTGCCATTTGCTTCCCCAAACAAGCCTGTCTTTTGAACTGAGCCCTGAGATAATTCCTACTTGCCTTTATGCTTTGATGCCTGCACCAGAGAATGCAAGTGTGCTGTCACAAATACCAAGATAAAGACCTTATTTTCTCATAAAGGAGGGCCAAGATCATCTTACTTCAGTTTTGACATTTTAACATCTTTTGGACAGGTGCCCCGAAATAAAATCGGTAGAAAATAAAACCACCTGGCATGTACTCAGCACCTGCAGTTGAAACAAGTTGTAAGTGGCTCTCGAATACCTGCCACCACGTCAGCTGTGAAGGAGTGTGAGGGACAGGACAGCCTGGAGAGTGCAGCTGGGATTATGGAGGATATCACTGCTCTCAAATCACAAACACAGAACAATAAATGACACCAGTTTGTCTGAAAACTCTTGGTTCAGCCTGAAAACTCCTCTGTGCTCCAGAGAGATTTTGATTTGTTTTTGAATCGGGTTTCAGTCTGCTCAGAATTCAGCTAAGCAAAGTGACGATGTTGCGAGACTGTGTAACCTACACAGTCCCAGGTAATAAAAAAAAAGAAAAAAAAAGGATGGATTAGTACACTTCATATGCTGTGCAAGTATTCCCACAAGCTTTCCAAAGTAATGAGTTTGATGCTTGAATAGGCCAGTGGCTCTAAAGGCAAATCATTGTTTGGTTTATCTTCCACTCTTTTCAAAACTTGTCTTGGGATCTTTAATTTCCATGTAGGCAACCAAACAGATCCTTAATTTAATATGTCCTCTGAACAACTTGCCTTCTTATGGTGCAGCAGCTACCCCTACCACCCCCAGCACTGCATTGCACTGTCAGCACCAAGCACAGGCACTTTCATCTGAATCTGGGATGGTATCAGCCAAGAGCAAAAGTGATAGCACCACAAATCACACAGCGTACTGACCTAGTGCTATTCTGGTTTCATCTCTGTTAGCACTAACAGCAGTTCTTGCTCTTTGTAAATTTTCAGTTCAAAAAGAATTGTAGATCAAAACCTTTTGTTCTCAAATTGTTGGTAGTGACAGCCCAGAAGAGCTTCGTAACCACTGTTTGGGAGCTAATGGTCTTAAACTCTTCCTCAACATTCAACACAAACTTCTGATTCATCTTTCATCCAGCCATTCCTGTATCAGCTTTGTCACAGCCCTACTAATACTTTTAATCATATGTATTCAGTTTTATTCAAATTTCCTGCATAAAAGAGGCAATTTTTAATCCCAGTAATGGGAAAGAAAGGGGTTCTGGTTTGACCAGGAGAGCTGAAAATGCATTGGTACTGTATCCCTGCATACTCTCTCAGAGAATCAAGATATTTTGCCATATTCCACTTTGAACAAGGTCGAGAGTAAGCTTCTTAAATACATGGTTCAGGGGATCTGCGAGAAATTGCAAAGTTTCTCAGTTTCCGGAGCTTTGTCCCAGAAGAAGCACACCAGGGATTTGGAGCAATTTCTTGGAGGTAATTAAGCATCTAAATATCCTTAACTCCTTACTCATATATTGCTGCAAAAATTTCTGCCTTTTTGCAGTGTTGTTTAGCTCTGCAACCTCACCAGAGTTGGCCAGTGACACACAGAGAGTCTCTGGCACTTGGCAAGACCCAGATTTACCAGTATTTTCCTGTTGCTTCACATAAGGGGTCTTACCAGTGGTCACTGTTTCTCTGCCTCATTCAAATTGGTTTTGTACACAAAATTCATCAAGGACCCTGTGACGATTAGGGGGTTTGGTCATCAATGAAAGTAAAAGCTTCATGCTATCAGCAAAGGTAAAACAAGGGCTGATGTTACCCCTACTCATAGATTTCTCTCCACTTTCTTTTTAAAGCCATCTTGCTTTTCTTGTTTTGGTCACAGAAGGTGACTCTTCCATTTCTGCTAGATGTCTCCCAGTACTGCATGGCTCTTATGACTTTATCATAAGGTTTTCCTGAGGTTACACCCTAACTTCATTTGCCATGCATCACCCAGAGGTCAAGATGGCTGTACATGATAAGATGGCAAAAGAAAAGGATTTCTTGAAAAACACTGAGTACCTTTGAGGGCAATTAAGAAATAAATTAAGCACAATGAAGAATGACAGTTGTAGTGATAACAGTAATGTCAGAAAGAAATAGCCAATCTTGACTAAAGATGAATTTGTGTGACTGACAGGTAGATTTATTTACTTGTTTATTTGTTCATTCCCTTTCAAACTTGCTCTTGGAACTAAAGAATGACAATAAACAAAGAGCTCCTATGGTGCCAGAGACCAGAATCACACTTTAAACCAATTAACTCTAGATGTGAAAAGTAATATACATATCAAAAGAAAATGTTGGAAAATTAAATTATTACTCCCTCTTTTCCTCTTGGAGGGCAACTGTACCTCTGCTGAAACAAGACTGTGAATGTTCCTTGAGTGGAATTTTCCCCAACCTTATCAATTATATATTTTGGAAAAGTGCAAGGGGCCTATTATGCAGAGCAGGCAGATTCAGAGGATTCCCAGTCCTCCTTCCAAGACCTACTAATTGTTGAATGCATCCAAGTTAGCTACCAGGAGATGAAACTGAAATTCTTTAAGAATTTATCCTTTACAGTTTGTCACTTCAATCAATTAGAACAGCAATGCTATTCAGACTCTGAGCATTCCCACACTTATTTTTTCATGTCCTGTGCCTGAAAATGAATTCAATGAATCAATTGATGCCTTACAAGCATCCAAAGAAGAAATATCTTAGGTGGCTTGTAACATCTATTCTTTTTTACATGTTTTCTTTCAGTATTTGCCCTTTTCACAACACTATTAACTGGCATTAAGGTTGAATTCTTCTCCATATCCCAGATTAATGAAATATCATTTTCCAATCACTCATTCCCCACTCTGTGTTTTGACTGACAATTACTCCTAAGCTCAGGTTGTTGTATTTGTCTCTCACGAATCACAGTTTTTCTCCAATTAGGCAAAAACCTTCTGAATTTTGCCCTGCCTTCTCTGTGCTCACAGGTCTCCCTAATTTGCTGTCTTCCTCCAATTCATATCCTCTGTGCCATCACTCTGCATGTGAATAAAGACAGGGATCAGCATCTGGTTCAGGAGAGATTTCTGCAGAAACCTACTTGGTAATTGCTCTGCAAGTACAGCAGTGCATGAACTTTCAAACTTGCCTGCACTCTAGACTCTGCCTCAAATCCCTACCAGACTGAAAGGTGCCTCTTCCTGCTCCTTCAAACAAAACCCTGTGCCTTGTCATAAAAAGCTACGGCTCATTTTCTCCTCACCACTCACTCCTGACAGGTACATGTGGGCCATCAGCCTTGTTTCTTACAATCTAAATGCTTGTGAATACAAGGGCACATAGATCCAAATGACTTCTCCAGGGTCACAGGGAGAGTCAGTGTCACCACTGGGGAGAAATTTAGGAAAGCACAGATATTATTCTGCTCTCAGACCACAGCTCTCTCAATGCCTTGATTAAAGTGAGAGTTTTCAGGAGTTATATAAGGGATTGAAGACTGCTTGTTAGGTGGTGCTAGGCTGAACACAGAGTGCAAAATGAGCAAAGAGAGAAGAACAAATTTACTGAGCTTGAGCATTCAGCCCGATGCTGAAGGACTGAACTCCAAATTTTGGGTTTTTTTTTAATATATCCCAAATGAATCAAGGCAAAAACTAACTACACCTGGAAGCAGGGTTTTGTCTTGCAGGATCAAGGTGTAGAAGTAACTGGAAAAGGCTTGTACAAGCCAAAAAATAAATCTAGACAGACCTTTCACAGAAAACTCTTTCAGGTCAGGGATGAAGTAAAAACTCTGTAGGTCAAGAACAAATGTCATAAAAGCATCAGAACATATTGATCAAGAAAGATGAGAGGAAAATGAAGCACCACAACCCCCTGGAGGAAGTGTTAGCGACAACTGATGTCTAGACAGCTTGAGAAGTACTCTGGTGGCCAGACACAGGCCTCTCATGCTGCTTGGACATGCCATGCTGTTGGATACATGTCCACACAGCTCACAGACATGGCAAAACCTGTGTGACACTGCTTTCTAGAGTGGTGGCTGGAGCCCAGAGGTCCTACTAAGGCACTGAGATCCCCTTCTCTGCTTCAGTTGTTGTAGCCTGGATTGTTCTGATTAATGCTGAAAAACATGAGGCTGTTTGCCCAAACCTTGTGAATAAGCAAAACTTGGTAAAATGTTTGCAGAATACAAGATGGTTATGAAATTTTGCTTAAACAAACGTTTTGATTAATTGTCTTTCCAGAGGGATTTAAAAGTTCTTGCATTCCTTCATCAGGAATCACTAACATGAAGAAAAACAACCAGTAACAAAAGTTCAGAGAAGAATTAGTCTTAACACAGACACACAAAAATGTTTTATGTTAGTCAAAAAGTAATTGTGAGGAATTTATTTTTGGTCAGGTTTAGCAAGATTCAGATCTCATTTATTTTAGCTTTCCTCAAAATCAGATTTAGGTTTGGTTTGTTATGACATAGAAGTCAGCCTGTTTGTTTTTCTCCAAGCCAGTCCTTCCATCTGCAATAAAGGAGCAGATATTGCACCCCAGCTTTGAATTTGCTGTAACTACAACAATCTGCAAGTGCAGTTCTCAGAACAATTGTCAGTGCAAAGTACGTCTTGCCTTTTGTTGTATAATAGAGGAGGATAAAAAAAAGAAGGGTGGATATACTTGTACACTGAAGTTGATGTGAAAAAGGGAAAATCAACAACAGTAAAACCATACCCTGTGGAAACAATGCTGGTCCCTTTCTAGTTGAGCCATATTTTCACTCAGGATGAAAGCAGCACCACTTCAACATTTGGCCTCTTTGGAATGAGTGGGATTTTTGCTTCCGCAGCTGCTTTATCTGCCCTCCACACAATCTGTGCTGAAGATGCCCATGTGAGGAAGAGGGAAGAAGTGGCAGTAATTTGTTAATCAGAATTTGCTTGCAGAGCAGATTCTTATGTCTGCATTTGCTACAGAGAGCTGTTAGAAATTTTTCCTTTACTCCAAGTTTCCAGGACTAACTTAAGCAAAAACCAAGTACTACACGCAACTGTGAGCTGAATTATGTCATTAGTAAGCATTTACTTTCACGTTGCACAAAATAGCCTGTTTTTTCTCTTAGAGGAAAGTACTCAATTGGACTGTTACTTTGAAATAAGAACCACACCAAAAAGCATCCAAGAAAAAGGAGAAGCAACTATATTTTAGCATAAGCAATTAATAGCTGTGTGTATTCTTTTAGTGCAATGGGAAATAAAAACAAGTGATTATGATTTGTGGGCTTCCACCTATAGAATGCATCAGTCCTCACTTCTGTAGCCAGGACATCACTTACAGCAAGCAGCTATTCACATGCTTAAAGAACTACTGCTTAAATGCTCTCCTCATTGGAGATTCATCTCTATATTTTAAACAGTGAATCCACATATAAATCATAGGGGAAAAAAAAAAGAAATTAAATATCCTTTCTAATCACCCTTGCTCATACACTCGTTACATCCTGGTGATAATTACTATCTGCAGCATCAAGAAAGGATTGTGATCATACCTGTGTATTAATTTCAAAAGGCAGGTATTAATTAGAAAGCATGATGGTAAGTCTATTTATACATACTTCCTTGGACTGAACAGTTAGCAATGATGGGAGAGGGAATCATAAACCAATAACCAGCAAGCCTAATTCCTTTCAAATAGTCAGAATTTTATGTGAATTGTTTCTAAAATGTAAAGATAAGATTCTCAGCTGTTGGAAGTCAACGGAATTACTGCAATTTACACTAGTCAAGCGTATGGATCTATATATGCAGTTAAATACACCCTTCCTGAATAACAATAGTAATTTCCCTGCAAACTCTGCAACGTCTGGCAATTAGAGCAAGAGACCATGAGTCAGACCTCCTGAGAGTTATTCTGAGCTGAGCTAGTGCTGCAATCCCTGGTCTGTGAATTTGGGAGGATGGATTTCAGAAGCTCTGAACACTCACAACCCTAACTGAAGCCAAGAAGGGTTCGAGTGTGAGCACCTCTGGGAAAATCAGGTCTTCAGTTCCCTACAATTTGCTGCTGCCTGTAAGTCCTATCTCCACTGTTTTCTGCCTTCTGGGGTTCACAGGTTGTCTGATTAGGCATTTTCCATGTCATTCATTCAAACTTAATGGCTTATTCTAATACAACAAGAGAAAATGGAACAAATTGCCCAGAAAGGTTGTGGAGTCCCTTTCACTGAGACCAAAAACCCATCTGGATGCAATTCTGTGCAATGTGCTCTAGAATGAATGAATTAAACACTAAGACTAGATTTTACTGTAGTAAGAGTTCTCTTAACAGAAGGTAAGAATTGTGTTCCTGTAAAGAGCAGTAGGAATTTAGCAAATGCACATAATTTTTTTGCAGAGTTCAGCCACTAAATGCTATTTCAGAAATGGCAGTCAGGACTGCCCTTCTTAGAATTGGTTTTGAGAAAGTAATTTCCCCCCCCAAAAAGGTTCCATGTAAGCACTTCTGAGCAAATACATAGATGGATCAGTTGGAAAACCACTACATCTTGTCAGTGAGACTCTGGGTTGACATTTCAAGAGGCTGAAATCTGTAGTTGGGCTTCATTTAGTAAGCAGTAGATAGCAAGCACTGATTTGCTTAGCTATTAAACATTTGTCAAGTAGCTACAAAATGGACTTGTTCAGAGACAGTATTCTGTGTCTGCCTTTGGGGGTCTGCAATGCTGCATCTGGGTCACAAGCTGCTGGCTATCTGGCAGAGGGAGGAAAATAATGTGTCTGGCAATTTCAAGAATCTGCTGCAGAAATAATCATAATAAAAAAGTCTCTAAACATATTCCCTGACAAAAGTTACCCTCTGACCTATTCCCTAATAGCCTAATAACTTTCTCTGCAAGAGCTTTCTTGTTTAAATTGCTAGCTGATGAATATAGTGCAATTGAAGAAATTCCACAGATGCCTCTGAGGGGAATTTTTTTCAGCATGTGAAAATGTAGTGAGATCAAGTCAAGGGGGCAGGGGGGGCAGCAAGACTTCTCAGACTTGTTTTCTGTACCAGGCTCTGCCGACAAGTTATTTTCTGTCTGGCTTAGGACATTTATGTTTCTCACCTTATCCAGCTTCTGAAGGAAAAATCCATAGCCCTAATGCTCTCAGAGGTACTTTGTGGGGTTCAGAGAATGTCAGTAAAATTTAGAGATGCTAGGATAGTAAAAGACAGGTCTTGCAGTTTGTCGGTGATGCACTCAAATGTGGGGCCTGGGCACTGGCCGGAGTCTGGAGGAAGGCAGCACAGCCAGGTGTCACCTTCTCATAAGATAAACATTGTGAAAGTGTGAACACGAGCATTAAGTCCATCTTGGCTCACAGGTTTTTGATTTTCAATATCCAGAAGGTTACAGATAGGTCACAGGAATTTTTATTCTCAGTGGGACCAAATTTCAGCTCAGCCCAAGATTCTGTGACCTCCACATGCTCCCAGGGTGCTGCTCCTTTCCCTTTCATCCCCACTTGCTGCAGAATTACAGTGGGTTAATAAATTGCCGTGTGTCAGCCAAAGCACAGGTCCTGATTTTCCACACAGTCTTAGCCTGGGGCAACTATGAAGTAATCCAACTTACTCTCGAAAAGTAAAGCTATCTCCTTTTTCAAAATTTGCTACTTTTCTTTATTGCTTACTCCAGTTTCCTGGAAAGATTAAGCTCCAAGCATGATTTTGTTTTTACAATGTAAAAGACACAGGTAAGAAGAAAAGCTCTTTGCTGCACAGGAGTTTGGGAAAGCCATCTCCCCTTTTCTGTGGAAATGTCCAGGATATTTTCCTGTTCCAGGTGCTAGGGAAAGGGTGGAACCAGAGGGGCAGTATGCCTCCTTCCCTTTCATCTGCTTGGAGACAGTGTATTCCCACCAAAAAAGAAATACAAAGATGATGTTTAACATGTTTTTTACTTTACTGACAACCAAGTCGTTAGGACTTTGCAGCCCTTAGATCTGAGCAAGTACTTAGTAAAAGTAAAAAAAATATGCAAGGATAGGTTTAGAGAAGAACTATGTGGTATCTGACCTTTCAGTGACATCTTTGTAAAACACTGTCTGGTAGAAATCTCTTGGGGAACAATCTTCCAGGTTACCTGCTTTGACTCTAGGCTGTAATTCAAGTACAAGCATAAAATAAGTTTCAGACAATGGCAGTGGTAGTTAGAGTGTTATTCTGTGCACTGCCCTCACTGTTCTCAGGTTATAGAGAAACAAAAGGAGCAATTCCACATCAGGCAATCTGGAAGGAAGTTGAAAAAGTGCTGCACATGCAGACTTAACTCCCAGATATAAAACAAGTGACCAGGCAGTTTCCACTAATCCTTTCTATAATAATTTCTGAAAAATGAAACAAATCCTCAAATATCTACATGGTAGATAGGTCAGTGTCAGGATTGGTTTTAGTAATTCAATTTACATGTATAAGGTTAAGCACATCCAGCACACAGCCTGGTCAGTCCCTTTGCTGTATCAAGCTGTACTTTTCTCACCACCTAACTCAGTGACAAGATTTCTTCCAGAAACACAGGTTTAACAATCAAACAAATTCATTAGTTTATATTTAAGGGGAAAATCGAAAGGTCTTTACCTTATCCACACAGCTTGCACACCATGAACAGCTCTACAACAACAGCAGCTCCCACATTTTCCTACCTTTCTGATCATGAGAGATGTGTCAGCTACACTCAGTAGCACCCAGAAGAAAACACAAAAGGATTGATACAGCCAGCAGCTGCAGGAGTGGAGTTGTAAAAACAGTTGTATCATGTTTTTGGCACATGGGAATATAGATCACTCTGTTGTAATTTTTTTGAAGTTATAAACCACCTGATGTGCCCACAGCTGTTGCTCTGAACACTGTGAGTATTTAAAACAGTGCTCACAACTACAGCCATGCTATCTCTCCTCAGAGAGAGACTCTTTTCCCATATTTGCCCGTGAGTTTTAACACAGCCCTCCAACATAACCAAGACCCACACGGGGTAACAGCAGCAGTTCTTTTCCCTCCAGCATGTCAAATCTCAGCCTTCTTCACATCCCTGCACTCCCCCAGCAGCAGCCCAAGCAGGCAGCATTAATGAGCCAGTCAATTGTATGAAAGTGACCATACCTGTCTGCAAATCCCACCAGCAATTGCCTTCTGGAACTGAAGAACAGCAGTTTGCAGAGAGGAAAAAAATCCCCTGAGCTGGTCATGATACGAAGGATGGAGCTGAATGATGAGAGACCTAAAATCGTTGAAGGGATTTGCTCCATGCAGTGAGTGGTTATGCAGTTCAGCTGCTGTTCATTGTATTGGAAACAGCTGTCATAATATTATCTTCACTTCAAAAGTACATAATAATTAAAACATTTTGGCAATTAGGAGATTCAGCTAGAGGCAGTAAACCAGGTGATCTACACTGCAATTAGAACTGAAAAAGGTAGTGTTCTTTGCTCCTTTTATGCAAAGCAATTATCAGAAATTACTCAGTATTTTGCTTTCACAACTAAACAGATTGTACAAGGAAATTACCTACTAGTGCAGGTCGGTTCTGGCTCCATCAAGGAGGAATTTAGATATTATTTTTCAAAACTTAAAGGAAATGGGATGGGCATCCTCAGCCAATTTAAAACAGAGGCTTTTTTCTGCTGAAGCTAATAAAGTATTATCAATATTCCCCTGTGAATGATTTGTTTCAGTGGGTGCAAGCTGAAAATTTGCTGGATTAGAAGGGGCACATAGAAGTTGCAAATATGCAGATGACTCCAAAGGTGAGGAGCAATGTAGAATAAAGCTTTAGCCTGAGGGATGTTTGAAAATAGTGCTCTAATATGGCTTATCTCTGTCCACTGCAAAATAATTGACCTGTAAACATTCTTGAGAGGTCTTAAGTAAAACTGTAAGACAATTTCTAAAATCCAGTGGAAGCAAAGCCTCTGAGACTCTGAGCAATAACAAGATTTATCTTAAAATCTTTTTCAAACAGTAACTTTTCAACTGCTTGATCTCAGAGTATAGAAGTAGTAGTGATAACAGAAGCTGCAAAAAATGTTACCTTTATCCTAAAGCTGAATTAAAAAATTTCCCTAGGAATGAAGCTTCAAGAAAATCTCAAACAGATGTATTAGATATTGAAAAAAAGTAGAAGAATATTTACAATAAAAAGCATAGAAGCCATGTTTTTTGAAAAAAAAACCCCTCAAAATGCTGTCTTTATGGCAATAAATAATTGTAGAGAATATGGCATGGCTTATCAGAAGGACACAGAAAATTTGAAAAGAGTTCTCAGTATCAGAGCTATCATAAGTGCTTTACAACCAGCTGGGAAGGCTTGTTACCTGTGAGTGGAAAGGTCATGTTTAAAACTGAATTCCATATTTTTATGAAGCTGCATGACCAAAGAGATATCGTGATCACAAAACTGGAGGTGAATGACAAGTTGGAAGAGGTTGCTAACACCCAGCAGGATGGAATTCAAATTCAGAATTAGCTGGAGATATTAGTTTAAAATTAGCATAAAATTCAGCAAAAAGAAGTGCTCAATATTCAAGAACTACTAATGCATGAGTAGAAATGGAGAAAGTCTCTTTGGACAGAAAAAAATAATAATACAGGGCTTATAAGGAAGCCTGAACTGGAGTCAACAAAATGATGCTGTGGTAGAGAAAGGAATCATCATTCTGAGACACACTAATAAAAAATAATTAATGAACTCCTGACAGTGCTGCAGAGACTTCAGCAAGAACACGATGCTCTCTTTGGGGTGTTGTTACTAAAAAAACTGTAGACAAACCTGGGGGGGAGACCAACAGGTCTTATAAGGAGTTCAGCAGCCATAGCCTGTGAGAAAAGCCAGAAAGGATCCTGTGTGTTTGACTCAGGAAACAGCAGAATTCTGAGGCTGGTGGGAAAGAAAATTTCTTTACATCTATAAAGGCTGCTCTAAAGATGTGTATGACTGATTTGTTGCCTTTATCCACTTGAAAATGTCTTTGTTGTAGAGAAGAAAACCTGGAAGCAAACCCTTGCTGAAAACAGATTCTTATTTCTTTGGAGGTTTATATGCCAGAAAAGCTGAGATAGAGCTGCTTGGGAAGCAGAGAAACATTATTAAAGTTTTAAATTTACTTTCCTCTTATTCCTATTTATATTTTAGTGAGAATTTTCACTAAAAATCAAAATATGAAATAAAAACTTAACCCCTCAACCCCCTTTTATCTCTATTAGAGTTCTATGAAGTCAGAATAAAATCAAAAAGATTAATCAGAAGTCAAAGTGTTCATTGCAGACTTTGCAGTGCTGTCCTGTTGCACTAAAAATTATAATTTACCTCCATTCTCATTGAAGCAGATAAAAATAGAAAGTGTGAGGGTAGGAGGAGCATAAGGGAATCCAACTTTGCCTCTAGGTTTTGAGACATAAATGAGAGAAGTAGCTCATTTCTATTACTAATTTTGCCAAAGGCAAAATTTTAGCAGACTTTGTATCAGTGGAAAATCCATTTATAACTTGCTTTGATTTCTATTCCATTTCCACACTAGGACAAGAAAATGATAAGCTATAGCTACATCATAAAATCAAAAATTTGTGGGAATTCCTGTAACAAATTGCCACATATTTGAAGAGATGCTCTTTTGCTCACTTGGGCTTCTCAGACTTTCAAATACAGTTATGGAATAAATAGGAAATCTTTTCTCCAGCCCATTCTTTAAGTATTTTAAGACATACACAGAGTTGGGGAAGGCAAACTTTAATCTTGCATCCCATTTATGCAAGTAATTGAGGCTTTGCTCTGGTGCATTCCCCACCGTGGACTGCTCTGATGTTTCTCTGTGTAAGTGCTTCAGGTGAGGGTGGTTATAGGCATTATATGGGATTGGAACTCAGTGTCAGTCAGGGAGCAGACAGGCAGGATCTACAGGGAGAAAACCTGTCTTGTAGTTCACAACACTGAATTTCTCCCCTTTTTTTTACTTGCATAAGAAAGGAAAATCTTCTGTTTTGTTGCATCCTCTAGAAGAAAGAGAACATCTTTTCAGGGGTAATGTGTCTTTCAACACAATTGTATTTTCCAATGAAAACAGTTTTTTGCAGAGGTTTCAACACACTATTATAATAACATTTAGACTGTAAAAAGCATTTTTATTTTGTCAAAACGCTGCACAAACATCAGCCAATTAACCTCACCACATGTCTTTAAAACAGGCAAGTACTGTCAGCTCTACTTAACAGACAACACAGTGAAAACACGAAATAAGTTGCCTGCTGAAACTTACACAGTGAAATAGTGGCACAATGGGGGGTACATATGAAGACTTCTTCCTTTTTCCATTGAGTAATTCACTAGGCAGCAGAGCTTCAAAAAAAGCCCAATGTGTTTAACCCTAATGACAGTATTTAGGCTCAGCAGTCACTACAGTATTCTGTGACACAAACTCTTTACTCCTGGGGTTGCTGAGAAGCGTAAGGCCCCTCTGCCTGGAAAAGTGGAACATAAGAGCAGAGAGGTTGCTGTAGGAAAAGCATGGGCAATTCCAGCCTGTCATCCTCTGTGTTTAAGCACAGAAAGTGACATTTCCTGCGAGCACCCCCCAAACACCCTGCAATGGGTGCATTGTGAGAGGAGTCACTGCTACGCTGGTGGCAAAGAGAAGCTCTCCAATGTCTTATTGTGCATGGATGATGTGGCAGCATCTGAATAAATTATTTATAGACCATATGATAAACTCAGAGCTTTCTCCAGCGTCTGGGCTGAATTCCAGTTCTGCTGTGATGGTTAAGAAGAATTACCTCTGACAGCTCCTGAACAAAACTGCTGGCTGTGATGGGCTGATCCATGTAAGACATGCCCACTGTACATTATCTACCACAAGCCCCAGGGCTGCAAAGCACCTGCATGGAGGGGGATGAATGATGAGCAGAAATTTTCCCTTTTCTAATGGTCATTTGAAGTCATACTGCTGTATGGTTAAGAGCAAAGATACCTTAAACAGCATATTTACTGATGATTTGCACAGAATCACCAATACTGTGAAGACCATGATGTATTTTCAAAGGTTTTATGTAAACTGTCATTTCTGTTCTGCAATAAATTCTCAAATGTGACTTCTACATAGGACAGAAATATCACGCTGGAATGAGGAACCGAGATATTTATCCTGTCAGGACCAAACTCAGATCTGAAAAGCCAGTGGCTTCATAGCAGCTCCCGAGAAAGATTTCTGAAGGACATAAACATAAGAGCTCTGTGGCTCCAGGCTCCTCAGGTATAAGGGGATGAACTAGCAGAGTCCTAAGAGAGATATAAAAACGAGTACACTTACAAGCAGCAGCTGTCATTAGAAATCTTCCAGACAAATCTAGTAAAGTTACTTTGTAATTGTTTGTTTGCTTAATAGTCTTTTCTTACGTAGTTATGTTTTATATAGCAGTATAATGGAAATCCAGGTTGCTTTTTGAAAATAGAGTTTATAGGTTTCTTTAACGCCAGCAGTATTCTCAATTCACCTGATTTCCACTAGAAATTTATTTTCTAGCAGGTTCCTCTTGACAGAAAAGGCTTTAATATCAAACCTAAAGTAAATAGTCTCAGTAAAAATGGGTCAGCAGTTCCTGACAGACTGCTTTTTGTCAGAAAATTCTGATTTGATTCAATTAAAATCCTGTGTAGGAATGTGACAATTTCAATGAAAGTGTACTCAAGAAAGGATTGCTATGTTTGAAGACAATGTTTCTAGTAACAAATCAAAGACTGAGAGACTTGAGATATAACTGCCAACAGTCTACTATTTAGACCTCTCAAATTTTGGTGATTCATTTTCAAGACCTGCAATTCTCCCCCCTCCAATCAACTGACAAAACAAGACTACACAGTCCCCCTTTCGGTCACTTTTGGGGAAGCAGTTCTGTTTTAATAAATAATTTAACATTCCTTGGTTTGAAGAAAGACTGCTGTTATATCTGAGAGAATGGGGCACTCAGTAGGATTACTGTAGATCTGGTTTCCTGGTCTGATTCATGACAGTGAACCTAAAGTTTTCCTTTTAATTTCTTTCAAAATTTACTCAATTCAGGGGAAAAAAAAGAAACAGTAAAAAAAATTCTGCCTGATGCCAGCACTATCAAGGCAACTGCATGATGAACTGAGGTGCAGCTCACCTGATGCACCAGCCAGGAGAAAAGGCGGCTTTTTTTCTGAATTCCATCTCCTTTTTGCCTTTTTATGCCAAAATATCTTGCTAGCCATCTGCCTGTGAAGACACCAGTTAATGGACATAAACGAGGAATGACTACTGAGAGTGGGAACTCTTAATGAAGCATTAGCACTTATACAATTCATTTTGTGACATTAGTTGAGTATCCCTTGCACAACATTAATGAGACAGAGAGAGAGTTGCTCTTCCACAGCTCTGTAGTTGTATTTAGCTTCTGAACAGAGCTGGTTTTGCTGGATTGCCTCTGGACTTCTGGGTGATAAAGCATATCAGTGCATATGCCTTCCTCAGTTAGGCAATTTTCCCTGCTCCTAGTATCACATGTCACAAAATCTTAGCAGCAGCTGTCACTTATGAGATGAAAAGATGGAGTACATATGGATATAGTTTCTGCTGACTACAGGAGCTTGTATGTGGTGTTAAGGCTTCTTTAAATTTAATGATTTTGTAGGCGAACAACCTCTACTGACAGTGCCTAAATAATGATACAAATGGCTTTCAATTCTCTGGGAAAAGCTTGCACAGCATTATCTCTTTATCCCACAGACTTTTAAAAGACATCTTGCCACAGCATCCCAACAGAAAGCAGAATAAAACCTCATTGTAAAAGATAGAATTGTGTGTGGGTTTTCTTGGTACCTTCAGTGAAAGGCACCAAACACAGGCAGAAAACTGTGTCTCTGCAGGATGCATTAGCACAATAGCTGCTTGCTCTCTGACTGCCTTGCCGGTCTGCTGGATGTGAAGCAGGTTGGTTTTGCATCTTTAGTGTGAAGGGAGAGAATAGAAGAAGCCACAACCACAGGAAACCATTTAGCAGCTGAAGCCAAACCCCTCTTCCCTGGAAGGGTATGACTCCAAAACAACCTTCATGCTTCTTAACTTTGGTCAGTCTGTGCCTAAGCTGTGCCTAGCAAATAGATGGCTGTGGCCTCCTTCCCTGGAGAGAGGAGGCAGGCAGGGTAGGAGGGCCTATAGTTTGAGGCAACAGGGAGAGCTTGGGAGCACTGACACACAGGGATCCAAGCAGAGGGAATATTTTATCTTTGTTCCTCGGTGACAGAGGGCAGGAAGCCCTGCAGAGCAGCACTCCCTGTCAGTGTCAGGCATGTGCAAACTTCCCTCTTGTCCTGGCTGCGCAGTGACCACAAGTCTGGAAGGCCTCCCCCAAGTCTCAAAGCAAAGCTTCAGAGCCAGTGATGCAGGATATCATTACTTACATCCTATAAATGCTTTTCCTGCTCTTCTTCCTGCAGCATAGGTGTTGATGCTGAACCTTGTGTTAAGAAGAATTTGCTGTTTCAAATTTTACATCTGTGTTGGTGTTACCCTGGGTTTTGAGCATAAATGGCTCTAACAGAGTGAGATGTAATCTTTAGGAAACTGACAGATACATGGACCACTGGAGCCTGTCTGGGCATGAGGTCCATGCTGCATCTCTCAGACTGGTCCTGAATGTCAGCACTTCTTTACTCACCCCGGTCTGAGAAGTATCTTTACCTTAAATTTTTTTTTTTGAATGTTTTAGAATTACTTTACAGATACAAGGACAAGGACACTGCTCCTTCTTTTTTATTATTTACTTCTCTGTTAGCTTTTTGCTGCATTTTCTTAGTTTATAGCATGATACATGTATTACACATTTACAAACCCATGCCATCTGAGTTTTTTTAGCAGATTAGTGGCAATGTCAAGTTTTTCCAGAGTATATGGTTATGTGGGTTTAATAGATGTCAGGGCCAGGAAAGCACATCACAGTCTGCAAATATGACCTCCTCCTAACACAGGCTCATTATTAATTCCTACTCCCCATCCACTAGCTGTCCTTGAGCTAGACTATCTCTTTGAGAGAAAAATCAAACATTGCTATATACATTTTTGGTGATGCAGAATGTATTACCTGCCTGGATACATTGCTACAGTGCCTGAATGATCCTGTTGTTAAAAATACCACTTTTGCTCTTGCCCAAATCTTCCTTGTTACACTGTAGAGGAAGAAGATATCCCTTGCTTTTGGATGAAGCATAACAAAAAGGAAAAGTAATAGAAATCCCAAATTGCTTCTAATTTTGATCTCTTCCCCAAGGATATAGATTGTAAACAACTCATCCATAGCTGGTGTTTTTTGTGATCAAAATAGATTAAACTCTCAAAGAGATGCATCTAACTCATTATTTTTCTCAATCTTTTCTGAACATTCTCCAGCTGCCTAAATTCCCATTTTAAAGGACAGGTTATAAGATGTGGTACTCCAATACCAGGCACTTTGGGGCTGATTGCAAAAGAGAATGTAAATTCTCCTATCCAGCACTTACTCAGTTGTATATTTAAAAATGATGGTAGCCATTTTGGCCACTCCTGTTACATTGGGAACTATAATTCTCTACCACAAACCTCAAGTCTTTATCAGTGTTTCCTACAATAAGATCTATTCTTCTGCAATTACGGTTTTTATCCTGCTTTTATGACACGTATGATTTTATAATTAGATATTTTAAGAAATTCTTTCAAGGTTATGACAGAAGATTAATTTATTAAAATATGAGAAAAAATTTAAATGTGCTCAGATATGAGCCAAGCACTACGGGATCACAGTAGAGACAGCAGATCAGCAAGATTTTCTGATTTAAGAATATTTTAGAACAATTATTTAAGCAGTTTTTGGTTCATTTACAGTCTACTCTGTTGATTTCATGCTATTTCAATTTTTAATCAGGAAGTCATTAGATATCAAGGTGAAAGTTTTCCTTCTACCTGGGTGTGTACATCAACAATTTTGATTTTGCTGTCTAACTTCATAGTATTGTCCAAACATATCCAGTCAGTTTGAATCTTTTCTTCTATAAACTCTTTAATTTCTTTATCAATCAGGATCCATTACTAGTCATTCCATTATTTTGTTGATGATTCCTATCAGATTAGGGAGATCTATAATTACTCATCTTTTTAAATAATTGTACAATGTTATCCCACTGCCACGCCACTGAAAATACCTCTGTGCTGTAAGGGCTGCTGAAAACCCCTGGCAATGGTGATGACACTGGATCAACACTGGGAACAACAGAAATAATGGCTATGCATGAGGAAATAGGAGATAAAGTGCAGAAAACTCTTTATTACTTTTTTACAATTTTTCTATCACTCCCTATTGTTTTCATTTCTGTATCTTTTTTCTTTCCTTTGCTGAGGCAATGGTACAATTTTGCTTTCCCAACAGCATTTTATCCTTTTTCACTTTCCTTTTTTGTTTTAAGAAAAAAGATCTTTTGTATGACCTTCATTCTGGGGCCTATATGCCCTTGGATTCTTTTCCTTTCTACTTGCTGCTTCAATTTCTCTGTTCCTTCTATTTTCTTCCCTTCTTTGGTGGTTTTATACAAAAGTCTGTCTATTTCTAATCCCTTTCTTTTCTTCTTCACATTCCACACTTTGTTGTCTCTTTCAGTCTTTCATTATCCTTCCAAATAAACAGCACATTCTGAGGTTTCTGTGCAAGGAAAGTTAATTCACTCGTTACCTGATTCTTTCCCTTCCTGATCTTTACAATTCTGAGTAGTACATTTCAATTTTTTTTCACCCATTTTCAATAATTTTTTACACACTATCTTTCTCTGAGAGACTAGTTTGGACTATGCTGGTTAAGAAGGGACCCATCAGGATCATTGAGTCCAACTCCCGGCCCTGCACAGGACACCACAAGAAAATCCCGCCACGTGCCTGAGAGCGTTGTCCAAATATTTCTTGAACTCTGTCAGGTTTGCTGCTGTGACCACTGCCCTGGGGAGCCTGTTCCAGTGCCTAATCACCCTCTAGGTGAAAAACCTTTTCCTGATATCCAGCCTAAGCCACTCCCAACTCAGCTTCATGCTGTTTCCTGGAGTCCTGTCACTCATGAGAGTGAAGAGATCGGTCCCTGCTCCTCCTCTCCCTGTCACAAGGACATTGTAGGCTGCGATGGGGCTTCTTTTCAGTCTCCTCTTTTCCAGGCTTAGCAGACCAAGTGACCTCAATTGCTCCTCATATGGCTTCCCCTGCTGACCCTTCAGCATCCTCATGGCATCCTTTGGACACTCTCTAACAGCTTTATATCTTTTTTATACTGTGGCACCCAAAACTGCCCCCAGCACTCGAGGTGAGGCCGCCCCGGTGCAGAGCAGAGCAGGACAATCCCCTCCCTTGCCGTGCTGGCGATGCTGTGCTGTATCTGTCACAAGAATTTGAAGACTTAGTCATTTGAACCAATTGGTTTATAACTTTATTTTATTTGCGTTATAAATGTGGTTATTATGTGCTTCACCTCTAAGTACCTTAAATAAATGCAGATATTATCTCAGTAATATGTTGAATAATGTCTGTATTTGCTCGCTCATTATAAAATACATTAAAGGATGGACAGACTGTCTTCATCCCATCAAACAAGCGAGATTCATGTGCTCTGTGAACACACGTAATCTCAAGTAAGTAATCTCCAGCTCAAGTGAGAGTTCTTATAGTCTTGGGTAAGTGATCTGTGAGTCACATAGGTCTCTTTGCAGATTAATCCCCACAAGAGATACTGTAAGCAAAGCACCTAATGCCGAGGTCATGGCTGCAAGGACAACAGCCCAGTGAAATGCTCCTTTCTTCAGACCCTGCTCATAATCACTTCAATTTTAGTCATGCTCTTGCTGTTAAAATTACCCTGTCAAGTAATTTGAAATGGTGAAAAATCCAGCCAACCTGAATCGTTAGTCCTTCCTGTAAAATCAGTCAGATTTGTTTCCTGCACACTTGTGGGTGCACAGATCCAGTGGCATCACCCCCTTCTGCTCCACCGTGGCATTGAAAAGCTGTTACTGTCATTGTACACCCACAGGAAAAGTGGCAGCCAGATAAACATACGCCCTGTTCTCTGCTATTGCTTATGTAAAGTGGATCTGATGGCAAAATGGGAAAAAGCTATTTGCTCCACTGTCTAATCAGGAAACTGCTCTTTTAATGAATGTATTGTTCAGCTCGGAGTGCTTCTATTGAAATGAATTTGTTATCCCCACTAACACTGTCGCTCATCATGCAAATCAAATGGTGTTTTCCTTAACTTCTTTCAGTCACAAAATACCAGTGCTTGTCAAACGCAAAGATAAATTACCTTGCCTTGCCTCTGGTCTTATTCATAGAATAAGGCAGTGAGTTATTGTAGCCCTGAGGACTACCAGCTCTATGTTGCATGCCAGTGTCGTATCTGTGTGTGGTAGGTTAAATTAGATCTTTAGGTGGAAATAAAGTAAAATGCCAATTTTCTTCAAGATTCTTAAGAACAAGATATCTTTGTAAAGACAAGTTTGGTGTACCTGGATGGACAGGAATCTCCAATGGGATGGAGATTGTCAGCCTGAGTTTGGTAGGTGGTTAGATAAATAGGATAAATCAGTCTGAAGCTAAGTCTATCCACTCACTATAATCAAGATTTAGACTTGATTGCTGAACAACATTTACTTTTGACGCAGCAGAGATTAAGTGGGGCAGACACTTACCCAGTTTTGTATCTCTCACAGCCCCTTTGAACAGAGGTACAGGCAGAAAAATACTCTCATGGGTTCTGCTCTGTTCCTCCTCAGATGCTTGAGACACAGAAATGGTCAAGTGAAAGGACAGAACTGCAACAGCCAGAACACTATTTTGTTTTTAGGAAATACTCTCCATTGCCATTGCAAAAAGAAAAAAAAAAGAAGAAAGTTATGATTCAAAGTGTATGAAGTTCTTCAGTATTATTTTTGTTTAATTTAGTGAAGTTCAGAATAGTCTCAGTGGTGGTTTTCCTGCAGCAAATAAAGAACATGAGCTCCTCAATATATACAGGATTTCCACACTCTCCAGTACAGTATTAAGAATCTTCTATTCTGAATAAGGCAAACGTAATTTAAATTGACATCTTTCTAGCAGGATAAAAAATATGTATCATCCGTCTTACATTTGTAGGTTGGGAAATTCTTGGAACAGACATAACTCTCTTTAAATATTTAACAAGCTCTTGAAACACATAATGTGATGGTCTAAATTAATATTTATCTTTAAATCGCTTTCCTATGGAAGGGGGGACCTACCAGAAATTCAGAAAACACTGAAAGATCACACAGAAAAGCACTACTCCATCAAAGAATTCATTTAAGGCCAGAGAAACAGTCCATAGGAACTGCAGCCTCCAGTTTCAAAGCCAACATAGAAAAAGATGTGCAAAAGAATAAAACATGTGGGAACAAGCTCTGAGCTGCTTAAAAGCAAGGTGGGTAAAAACAAATCAGTCTATGTGTACCATGTAGCTGTGGAAATGTGAGATAAGGCTGGTGGGCGATGAAGAGCTTTCAAGTAACTGAATGATAGCTTGTGCTTAAACTCCTACCATGGGAAATGACCTGGCAAGAATTACACCAGACATTTGTAATTACATAATTTGGTAGCCTGGTTAGGTGTTGCAGAATGGATAAAACCTGATGGTGAAATGTTTGTTTTGGCCTAGTCCCATGACAAGGTTTTAGATTTAGGTTAATTCTCCATTTGAGGAGATTTGGCAAAGGCATTTCCTTTCCTTCTGTGGACTGACAGAACCCTTACATGCCATTGGTTCCCTTTGACTCCGAGGGAAAAATGCCATCGAGTGACTAAACACCATCCCCACACACAGGTCCCTGGACTTACTCCTGTGTCCCACTTCCAGCTACTGCCCTTGCCCAGCTACATTCCCTGGTGGAAAGATGATGCCCTCAAGCTCCTGCATCACAGATGAATGGCAAAACAAGAGACTACAGAGATGGTTGCCAGCCGAATGTCACATGTGAATAAAACACTTTGAAATACACCAAAACCACTTCCTGGAGAGACACTGATGTCAGACCATAGTTTGAAAGGCCCCTTGCACGGGGTAGAAATACAGTGAAGGACAGAGACTAGGATTGCAGCTCATTATATCCAGGCTGAATGTCTGATATATCTGCCTTTTACGAACTCTGTTTCTCAGTGCACTCTCCAGCCTTTGAGCCAGCAAAAAATTCTGGGTGAAAATTTTGTCAGAGCCAGCAGGTTTCAAAGAAAAATGTCTGCTGTTTGAAAAACTGTAGGGATTAGGAATTCAGGGACAAGTAAAAGTAGAGTCTGTATTCAGCCCTGATGCCATGAAAAACTGCACTTACATGACTGATAAGTAATCAAATGAATGCATCTCTGAAATGCAGAAGAGCCTTGAAAGAAAATGATAGAGATACAAACACAGAAGATAATTTTAGTCTCTGAAAAAAATGAATATCAGAAAATTAAAGCCAGAAACAACAGCTGGTTTGAAACTTAAATTTGAGAACTTGACACCTTGCTTTATTCTGCTGCTTCTAAATTAAGTGTCAGGATCAGGTAGCTATCCATTCAAAGGAGATGATGTTTTGTAATAATTATGTCTCCAGCTACCCTGGGTTTGTTATCAGGAGAGCTAACTAAACTGGCCATCAGAGCTTAGTCTTTTCAAGATATTACCCACTACAGCTTTCAAATCTTATGCCTTTGTCACTTGTTTTGGGCGTGCCATATATATGAGAAGTAGCTGAAAGCAAAATATCCCCAAATCTTTAAACTGTTGGTTTTCTTCTCTCTAAATTTGAATCTAGAGCCAACAGCTTTCTGGAAACAGCCCCTTTGGCTTTTGGACAGCCACACTGCATGAGACCAGGAATGGCTGATATCCATCTCAAATTCCCTCAGAGGAATTACACAGGGGGAATATTTACTATTGCTGAAGACCAAGTAATTGTAGGGATTTCTCCTAAATTAGATTGAGACTTTTAAAAAGTGAACTGTACTGAACCAAAAATTTAAAAAGGGAGAGAAGGCAGATAGGGAATGACAATGATGTACATCTGTATTACAGAACCTATCACGACCTCTATCATCCATTTTGTGCATTATGTTATTCTCCAAGTCTACTCAGAGCACTGTTCCTGACTGCAGAAAATGCAGAATGTTTTTAAAATACTGCACAACTTCCAGTTTCATGGCACCTGCCAATGCCACTGTGTATCCATCAGAAACATGGGAAATCATGGTCACCAGGCTCTTACTTGATTCCTTCTCTCACTTTTTTTTTTTTATTTCTTGTTTTCCTATACTTGGTAATGCAAAGTGGGATCCAAAGGAAGTGTGGGAGAGAACAAGGCAAATCTGGATCACTCCAAAGGGATGTACAAATACTGGAGTACTGCAGGATATGGATAAGTATTCAGGAAGGAGAAAGTAATCCCTCAACTGCTTCTTTGAGCTTTAGCAAATTTTACAGTATCAGCTGTGAGGCTTCCTTGCATGGTAGTGATGCTTTAAGGACACGAATACTCTCCATAAAACTTGGAGATCATTCCAAGGCTTTTCTTCAGACACTATGGACCTGATTTAAGCCACATTTATTGCTATGATGACTTCGTTGTTCATATTAACCCTTCTGGAAAATATATATATATATATATATAATCTCTGTGACTAAACCATATCCCAGAATAGTGTTTGTAAGAGTAATGGGATCACTGTTTTCCTGACTCATCCCAGATAAATGGGCTGCTGGAGAGAAGAGTCTGTGCTGCGCCCCGACCAGTCAAGCGTCATCTGCAGTGATTCAGACTTTGGATAATTAGCTTGGTCTAATTATTTCAGGAATCCCCACACTGGGGCTATTAAAGATGACAAGTTAACTACATGAGCCTGACAGGCAGGATCACCAGAAGCTGCAATCCTCCAACAGCATATGTAACTCTGTCTTAAGAAAGCTCAGCTACAGAGCACTCAGCACCAGGCTGGGATGGAAGCATTCTCACTGGTTCCCTCCATTATTCTGCCCTGGAACAAGTCTTTTTCAAGCACTTGCATGGACAATATGGAAAGGAAAGTTTTAAAACATTTTCCTTGTACCAACACGTTAGCTGTTGTAGCAGGGTTCAAGCCATGGGGAGCTCAGTGTTCAGTCTCATGAAACACAATCCTTAATAAGTCTTCATAAAAACATTTTCTGAGCCTCTCCCATGTAATTAGTACATGTTAAGGAGGAAGGGACTCAGGAAGGAGAGAAAATCTGTATTTCCTCCAATGTCAGATTGCTCACACCTCATGACACTAATATCAAGTTTCAATACAGATCACAAATCTACAAAGGGTCAGTATCTTTTGAAATGATGTGAGAATTAGATTCAACTTTGAAAAGAATTTTAACTTTAAAATCTTACATGTTCTGCCTGAATTTAAGGGGAAAACTGTTTTTCATCTTGCTTTGTCTCAGTTTATTCGTAGGCAAAAAAGGAGAGAGAATTCTTCTATTCTTAAAAAACTCAGAAATATTTCCAAAGGCATCTAAGCTGCAGAGAAAATGAGGCCAATTGAGGGTTATGCTCTTAGGCTACAAAGGAATTCTAAAAATTTATCAGATAGAATTAAGCTTATGGTTTTCAAACCTGTCAGTATTTACTGGGTGGAAAAGCTCTGCAGTGCTAAATGGTAATTTATTTTTTTCCTTTGTGAATGATGTTTTCTGTTTACTGGACTGTCATAGAAACAGAGCATCTGTGATTCTGAGGACAGCTAACTGTCATTGGATTCTGTCCTATGAGAGGGAATCCTACAACCCAGAATTCAGAGGAACTTTGGGGAGAGATGTAATTGTAGCCTCTGTAGCCCTCAGGTTGGCAAAGTCTTTTGTGTCTATTTAAAGGAAGATGCAGGAGGTATATGAGAAATATAAAACAAAAAGTTCTGTGTAAGATTAGAAAGATAGTCTGATCTCCCCCAAGTGATCAGAAAAAGCAGTCAAGGGATCTTTGCCCTGAACAAAGACAGAAAGCTGATAAACAGAAACACCTGTAATATGTATTTAAAAAGAAGAGGTTAAGGCTCTCTCAGATAAAACACCAAGAAATATTTCTTGTACATTCAGAGTCAAATGAAAGGTACAGTTTTCAAGTAGGAGGGGGGGTCATCTCATGCAAGATTAGATGATTAGAAGATTAGTTGCTACAAAAATTTTCCATATTTATCAAGGATAAAATACTTCTACTTTCCTGATGTAGCTGAACAAAGGTTCTCTGAAGTGGGATGGATCTGAGGAACACTTGGGGACACAAATGAGGGCTTTTCCTGGATTCAGGTATGGCTCAGGTCACTCCTGTGGCAGGTGCAGAACTCTTTGCAGACAAGAGTTCCTTCAACACAGTTCTTGGCTATGATCCCAATACCTGCTCCCTGACACCCAAAGCAGGATTAACAGGGGACTGTTTGAAGGGTAAGGTGAGTGCATGGAGAAATGCCTTTGTGGCTGCTGAGGATGAGGGGAAAATAATAAATATCTTAGCACTACTCCAAGGAAAGAGACACTGATTTTCTGTACGGTTGGTTCAGCAAGGTGGCAAAAGAATAGCTGAGGTACCCACCTAAAATTCTACAACTATGTTTAGGGGAACATATGATTATCTGCCTTGGTCTCCGTTGATGAACAGTAGCAGTCCATCCAGACACCTTCAACAGAAAGAAAGTTCAATATCTAGTCAAGGAGTGCTTTGGCTCTCCAGGGTACAAGAGCTTACTGAGGTGCCTAAATAAGATAAAAAACATTCTAACCTAGATCATAACCTGTAAAAGGATGGTGGCACAGGGTTCAGCCTGAGAGCAAAGGCCTGGAGCCTAAATATTCACATAGATCTGCTTGTGAAATCTGCTAGTGATTACAGGAAAAGCTTCAGAAAGTGATATTTCTGAATATCATTCTCTGAAACTAGAGACAATGCTACTTAATATTTTTTCCCAGACTGATTTTTATCCTAGATGTTTCTCCTGAACTTTCCACAGACTTGTTGGAGAAAAGAAAAAAAAATCTGACTATAAATATTCATCAGTCTGTTATCAGTTTATTATGCTTAAAATCTTCATGGAGTACTTAGAGGAGGACAGCTACTGTGCTAGAGTGTTTTTAAGAAAGAGAATGTTGAAGCTCAGGAAGGTGAATAATGCCATGACATTTCTACAGCTAAATAACCTATCTGGAGGGGATATGCTTTTATTTTTCTGCTCAGATACTTAAAGTCAGCCATTCCTAAATGTAGTTTTCACTAGATTTTTTCTCCCAAAGCCTGTGAAAAAATAAAACTAATTATGTGTTTGAGTACTTTGTAATCTATAGGTGGGAGAAAAAATTGGAAGAAACTAATTTCATCTACTGTTATAAATTAATCTTTCTTTTCCTCCCAATGGGCTGATTCTCCTTTAGTAGTTTTTAGGACAAATGTTCATACTGTGACTCAAGATTAGAAGGAAGAGATGGAGAAACTTCAGAAGACAATCATCTGAAGTGGAAACAAGAATAAGAAAGAAAAGATATCATATAGCTTGTAATATTTTAGAAACTGTTCTTCAGGAGAGGGAGGTAAGTCTGCAAACAAGAAAAGAGTGAAATTAAGTTTTCTGCTGCTTATGCTTTTCCCTGTCCCTGTTTTGTGCTCTGTTTTGTCTAGTCATTATTTCAAGGTCTGGTTTTTGTCAGTTTGTTAGGGTAGTTATTAACATTTCCGGTCCTTTGGATAGCTGGGATGTTCAGAGGAGGCCAAACTGAGCTTGAACTTCAGTTAACTTTTTCCAGAGACAAGAAGTTCCAAAGCTGTGTGGGGTAGTGGTAAAACAGGGATTGCATCAGCCAATGTCCTTCAATCCTCCCCTCTTAAAAAGTCTGTGTGCACCCTGGCCTTAAGATGCTTATTCATTGAGGGACAAGTATTATCATCCTGGCCAGAACATCAGGCTTTACCATTATATTTTCTTTTTTTTTTTTTTTTTTAAATGAAATAACCACTTTATCAGGTTTATCTTCCGCATTAATCAGGGTATTTTTCATAGCCTTATATGAAGTGAAAACTTTGGACTATACATTTTAAACAAAATTACATTTGATTTATACTTACTGTGTAGTGGGTTTCTAAAAAGTGTAAGAAAAGACATCTGTGGAAATTAGTTGCATCACCCTAACCATGCAAATGAGTTTTGACTCTGGGGAAAAAACAAACCAAAAAAAAACCCAAAACACTTTAAGACACAGCTTCATCATTCCTTTCATTCTCCTTTGCTTTTTTATCTCACTAAAGCTGCTCAGGTTACTGAAGCGAAGCAGAACTTTTGATTAGAAAATCCAAATTATTACAAAAATAATAAGAACTAAATCTTTAAAGTACCCCTTCTGCAGAGAATTTATCATGCTTTATTTAAAACATATATCATAAAGTGACAGAGACAGTAGTGCCTGATTGGTCATGACATGAAGCTCCCAGCTGCACAAAACATTTTGGTAGGCTGGCTGGCTCCCTCTGATTAGAGCTGACAGATTATCAGAGCAGTAGTATTCGATGGACCATGAGAATAGGAACTGACATACAATTTCACAGTAAAGGACATCACTATCTATTGATGCTTGATTTTATTAGTAATTTTTTCTCCTTTCTAGGCACCTTTTTTTCTTCTTCCTTTTTGGTTTTAGTGGTTTGTTTGTTTGTTTGTTTGTTTGTTTGTTTAGGGGGTTTGGATTTTGTGGGGCTTTTTTTGTTTGGCTCCCTGGTACTCCCTCTTAACAGGCTGGCAGTTGACAAGGTAATATCTTGGTCACGAGTATCCCTATGAGATGTAGAGGAGCACCGAACACCATCCCATTTTCTGTGCTTCACCTATCAGATTCATTTTATATCTACTGCAAAGAACAAAATTACCTGAAATGCAGAAGCAAATTAATAACAGCCGAGACTTATTTTGTTGTGTGTGAGAACACTGGGAGGTATGACAGCTATTAAGCCTTCATCACCATTCACTGATAAGGAAATAGGTGCACCAAGCCTTTGGAACCAACCATACCTTTGTAAAGATGTGAGAAAACGTGGAGTAAAGCGGTATGAGTGTATTCTTTATGCTCTAGCTAGTCTTTTTTCATTTATCCAACATATAGAACAACTGCCTTGGCAATTAGGGAATGGTAGCTCTGTGGGATGGTGATACTGATACAGGGCACTGAAGAAGCCTGCTGTGTCTGTGCACCTTCCACACTGATTAACTTCCATCCCTCGCAGTCTGCTTACGGAATTTTCTTCCCAGCGCTTACTCTCACAGTGCCAACTTCCACGTTTATTCCAAGCAATACACCTTCCTGTAGGGTGGGCTGACAGTGATCATTACTGTAAAAGTTGCTTCACACTCCCTATTATTATTCCTATTTCCTTCTTTAACCACAGCTTATCTGCTAAAGGGAAACAAAATCATCTTTTGCATAGCAATGGGTCAAGCATTGTGTAGAAAGAAATTGGATGTTACAAGGCAGTGGTTATAACATAAAACACAAGGAAAAATGGATTCAGGTTAAGACAACCTGCATTATACTTTGGGTAGTGAATTTCCCACTGCAATGAATCTCTTTTGATGTGCTTTTACGTGTTGCATTTCTCTGTGTAGGATGATACAATGTGCAGGATGGGCATATTTAAATTTTTATCTTATTTTATAGCTACAATAAATGAAATGTTAAATCATTGGAGATAAATGCTTCCTATCTTTTTTATAGAGCCTATAGCACTTAACTTTGGCTTTACAGTTCCCCAAGTGCAATCATGGCTGCAAAAGTAGGAGAAGCACAAAGAAAATGCATGAGTGGCATACACATTTTGTGATCTGAGATATTCATGCATAGCGGTTCCACTTATCAATAATAAGCCAGCTTGAATGTGGGGCAAGGGATGGAGTAGATGACCTCCCTAACCAGTTTTCTATTATTTTAAAACCTCACACTATCAAAATCTGTGTTGTGCACCACAGGTCTGGTGGTTTTATACACAAATATTTTCTCTGAAGGGTTTCTATGGCTCACTGTCAAGCTGAAGCTCTTCTCCCATCTCTACCAGACCTGGGCTCTTAAGAAAGGGCTTCAGCTGAGAAGAGCTCCAGAGCAAAAATGAAGTGTAACACAGTATAACATTGAGAAAACCTCTCACTGGATTTCATTTCACTTCCAATTTTGGGCAGTGTTCTCCTACATTAAAGTGGTCCTCTGGCTTAAACCAGCCCCAAATACGTTTTAGGAAACCAAAGCACCGACATCATAACCAATGAGTCATGGTTACATATCAACTGGTTCCCCATTCAAGTTGAAAACTTTCATGGGACAGAAGCATTTTCCGTTGGAAGATAGGTATAAATAAGGCCTCTACAAACGTCACTTCCTTTGTGGCTTCACACCTATTGTCTCACATGAGCTATGATGTTGTTTAGTGTCTAATTACACTGCCCACTCACACCATCTTTTAGCATTAGAGTTGCAACACCTTGAGTTATTGAGTTTCCTTCAAAGAAAGATTGTGGAATCAAGAGCTGTCACGGCCCAGATCAATGCAAATTTATCCTTATAGCCTAAGGAGGTAATGGTTCAGCCTTTAATTTGTGTATCAGTGTTTTCCATGACTGGCTGCATTTCAAAGACAAACCATCGCACACATTTGGTGCCTTGGTTTGTCCCTGTCTGAGGAAACCTGCAGTAGCTCTTCAGTATTTCTACCAGCCCTGCTAGACAGGCCAGTTCCTTCCAGGGCAGCTGTGGTATTCATGATACCTTCAGATTTGCTACATCCAGTCCTAACTGGGAGAGATCAGCAAGGAGAATCTCTTTCATCATTGATAATTAGTAGCACATGAAAGAGAAAAGAGCATAAATTGGAGGTAAAGGAGAAAAATACAAGCAGCAATGAACAAGGCACCTTCATGATTGAGAATATTGTCCTAGTGGTACTTTAAGTCTGATTTCTGGGCGTTGGCTTAGTAGGGGCAAAATGGCAGAACAACCATTTAAAGAAAAGCAGTCTGTGACAGATCTGGAGATCCATGCCCTGCAGCGCTCAGAGGTCTCAGCAGATCTTTGTTGAAGCCCACAGCACCCCACCACTCCTTCACACAAGCTGAGGGCTATGACACAAGGAGGGATTTTTCTATATCTCCATGAGGGAACATGCTGCTGCCAATTCTCTCAATGCCCATCCTTCCAGCTTTGGCTGCTGCAGTGCAATGCTCATCTCCTCTCTCTTATCAAAAGTGAGGTGAATTGGGCAGAGGAGAGAGCTGCAAAGTGATGTACATCCCTTTGGGGGTGTGCTGGGGGCATCAGCACAACCTGCTGTCTGTTGTTTCCTTGGTTGGGCATGGCTGTTATCACCTGAGAGCTTAAACACTCTGCAAGGTCTATGGGAGAGTCAGAGGAGGTGGACATCCCTAAAATTACTGTGTGTACTCAGGACTGTTATCATTAAATAGTGAAAATAAAGAGAAAAATTGGGAAGTTGTGAGCTCTGATTTTCAGGATATGGAAAGTCACTCTATGTTAATATTCCCATCAGCATAATAACATATTGGCTCAGTGATGTTGCAGTGATTAGTTAATATATGTGCAGCTCTTTAAATTTGCAAATCCTTATTCATCACTCTGTTCCACCAGTTTTATGAGTTGGTGCTAAAAATCACTGCCAAATGCTATAAAAGTGATCGATATCACTATTAAAGCATCAATGTTCTTCCTGCAATCACTCACAGAGGATGAAGGTCCAGAAAAATTTTAGGATCAAAATAGTTAATAGGGTGGATAAATTATTCAGAGATGGTGACAATGATGTTCTCTTGTTAATTAATAAGATATATATAGGGAGTTCCAATTGTCTCCCTGAGTAAGCTCCACTTTCAACTGATGCTAAAAGCTTCTTATGGAATGGTTGGTCTTTTGAAATCTGTCATTAAAACATTCCAGTTTTCATAGATGATTTGTATTTATCCTTTGGGAGAAAAATAGAAATGTATTCTTATGCCTGGTTTTTTTTTTTTCTTTTTTTAAGAAAAGAAGCCTGAGGCTGAGAAAAGAAAGAGAAGATGGATGAGGCAAATTCATATATTGTTCAACGTAAATCAGCTGTCATCACTCCTTAGAACCCCAGCCTTCACATCTCTGAAGTGCTACTGCAGTTTCAGGTCTGGATGACTTATGCAGGCTCTAGCTGGTGTTTGCAGATCCGTGACTTCAGGCCACAGAAGGCCTTGTGGTTGTGGAGGATGTTCTCGGCCCAGAGCAGAGCACTGCTGCTCTGCCATAGGGTTGGTCCCTATGCTTCCTATTAAAATTCCTACTGTTTAAAAGGAGACGAAGGAGACCAAAAGCAGACGGATATGTCCGTGTCACTAGCGCTGGGACACGGACACATCACACATCACCAAGTGACTTGTCCAGAGAATTGAGGAAGGAGTGCACTTGGAGCCTGCAGCATTTATTTTCTTCAGGCTTAATGAAGCCCTCTGCAACCAGCAAAATCAATTCATCTACTTAAGAGACCTTGCCTCTGGAAGGATGGTGTGCAGGGACGTAGATGGAGAAAATGTTACTGCTGCTAGAAACAAGCAGTTCTGTGGACAAAAGCCTTAGTTTTGACTCTGACTCCTGCAATGATAGCACACAGTTACAGGAGTCATGGAGAAGAAGGAGGAGAAAAAGACAGGCTTCTAATACAAGCCTGTACACAAGAGCAACAAAGAAACAACTTCTCAAGAGGCCACCATGAGAAGACCTCACTAGCACTAATTGCCGCTGAAAGGTTTCCATTTCATTTTACATCTCAGAGCCACGTGGTAAAAAAATAAACTATTTCACGTGATTGCTTTGTGCACTGCATGCTCAGCTTTTGATACATTTTATTTCTTTGTTGGGAAGTGATAACACAGTCATTGATTAATGTGAATTCTTGCAAACAATATTTTTAAAAAGGGAGAAAGCTTGTATGTGTTTCAAAGTGCTGTGGAAATGAATGTATTAAAAATATTTCCCCTTTAATTTAAGAGAAGCCATGGCAAGGGATATAATATATTACCCTGTAACTCTGAAAGTAATTTTCAACACACCACCTACACTAAATGTATTAATAACTTCCCTAAGGTGAGTGCCATGCAGAACACAGATAAATGTTATTACTGTTTTCAATTTTTAAGGCTTTCTAGACTTATTGCCTGAAATGTTTGCTTCTTATTTCATGTCATTAATTTTGCATGTTTCTCACTGTCAGTGTATACCAGGTTAAGACTCCAAAATATTCTGAAGAATTTCTAAAGAGTAGAATAGAATTTTCTACTTGAAGTTAATTTGAATCTTCAAATAATACGTTGTCTTCTCTTGCTAGAGTACCCCTGCAAACCACAGAATTAAAAAATAAAGAATTTATAACCTCAGTTAAATGTTTCTGACATTGAAAACTGAAATTTATGTAACATTCTTAATAATTAAAATATATTGTTTGTTTGCATTTTGAATGAATTAGAAAAATCACTTCTCATTTCCGTATTAATAGATATTAATAGAAAATGAAAGGGTATAAATTTCTAGTGTAGCAAAGCTACCCATCCTAATGATCCCATGGATCTTAAAACCAGAATTAGATTTCATCTTTGAATCTTCTCACTGTTCCATGAAAAAATCTCCCTACCTAGCCATTCTCATGGTGACTCTTTCACTAGGAGAAACTCCCTTTCTGGCTGGCATGAATTCTTAGCTTTCTGGTAATGACACTGAAGAATTTTTTTCTTCTCTTTCTGTACATTCTGCACTGGAATTGGAAGTGGTCTGGTGGTTCACTTAATTTTCTACTGCCTCAATTAATCCAGCCTTCTGGAAATCTTAAAACTTCATCACTGAATCTCATCCAATCCTTTACCATCACACTATTGACCAGACGCTCACTTCAGTGTGGGAGATACAATTCCTGTATAAATTAACCTACAGTGCTTCAGTAGCACTAAAAGTGCTTAACTCTAACAATGTTTAATATGAGTAAAAAAAAAAAAAATAAAATTGTGTGAGCATGTGATTTCTTGCCAAGAGGAAAAGAAAATCTTTTGGACTACCGTACCATCTTAGACACTGTCACAACTACACAGCATGAAAAACAAAAGAAAAATACTTGCTTAATAGCACAAATGATGGCATTTCTACTGTGGTTTACACATTTCAAGTGAAGTCATGTTCTCTTCAAGAACTTGAAACATCTGGATGTTGCAAAATAGCACGTGCAAGTTCAAGCTCACATGGAAGAATAAGAAAAATGTGTGCAAAAGTGGAACAGCACAGTGAAAAATGACCTAGTGGCTCACTAGATTAGCGGTGCTGATGTCACAGAAAACACTTCCCAGGCTTTTGAGACTCCAAGAGCCACTCCACTTCCACTGGTTGCATGGAACACCCTTGTGGACGCAGAAACCTGGGTTGCACAAAGATTTTCCAGCTTTCTGCCTCTGTCTGTGAGAGAGTCTTTACTTTCTCACAGGCAATGGTTGAAAACAGTTAGAAGTTTCTGTAAACTATTCCCTTTATCTCGCAGGTGCAGAATTGTTGTGAAACTGACCAGAGAAATATTTTGAAATGAGTGTTGTAAGATCTAACCAATCATTCTAAGGAGGTGGATGGTCAGGGACCAATGGCCTTGTGCCATTCAAGCGAACTAAGGTATAAAACCAGTTTGTAAATTAAATAAATAATTCCTTTTCTCCTTGGACTCGAATCAGTGTAGTTTCTCGCCATTCCTGGGACAACAGCAACACACCCTAACTTTCTTTGCAAGCCCATTCTCAAGAGTTCCAAAAATTCATCAGCTGAAAACCGAAGAATCAAAGTAGCTCAGCAGCAGCTTGTCAAAGGTTATAATACTTCATGCTGGGACAAAATCAAGCTGATAAATGGAAGCACACAGACTGGAAGTATAGATGCAAGTTTGCTAAATCAGGTTTCTTCACCACAGTTTGAAACATTGTCAGGCTTGTTTTAGGTACCTTTCCTCCCAGCTCAGATAAACTGCTCTCAGACAAGCCTGCAGTAGCTGAGGTCTGTTTGCTCTCTCTGATGAATACCTCTGAACTTTTCTGCAACAGGACTTGCCTGTTTTCCTTGCCAAAACTCCTTCCTCTGCACTCTACTCGAGGATGACACATGATATCTACTGTTGCTCTTTGCCACCTTCAGTTGCATTGCAGCTGGAGCTGCAGTGCGCTGAGATTATTAATATAATAAATTATAGAATTACATGATGAAGTGCTTTAATTTTCCCCTTTGATCCCCTTCTCTCAACCCTGTCCTTTGCCTCATCTTTACCCTCTAGCATTTGAAACCTCTTAATGACTTCAAAGAGCTGCATGACAAGGTAGGTTTTTTTTCCTCATAGCATGTTACCCCTCTCTGGCCCAGATTAAAGGCCTCATTGGAGGTCTCTTTCAGTGTCAGTTGGAAAATTTGTAAATAGGCTCCTAATACCCTTCACTGAGAAGGTCAAAACAGCTCACACCACAGCAGATGAACTAAACTGCTAGAATCAGGCTCTCAGAAATCCCCCAAACCTGAGACCACTTTCTATTGAATATTCAAAGGGACTTTATCTACGAAAGATTGTCTTCCCTGACCCTGTGAGGCCTCTTCTGCATTCACTGTGCAGAGCTCTAGCATGTCAGCTTTAAAGAGCACATAATTCACAGCCATCTGACACTGCCAGGGTGATGAAAATGGATCTGGGTGTAAATTAAAACAATGTCCCTTAGCTTCAGGTAATTTGGTACTAGAATTGCTTAAATCAATATTTGAACGTTATTTAAATTTTGTGTTAAGTATAAAAAAATATAGAGTCTGAATCACTTCAGACTGGATGACACTATTTTCCTAGACATTTCCCCTGAGCGAGAGTTACAAAAACTTAATGCATGCCCTCGGCTGAAGTATTTCAGCATCTAAGCCATATTTTTCTCCCTTGTACAATACATAATGTTCACTTTTAGTCACAGATATTCCCTTGATTTCAGAGGGCTTCAGTTGAATGGCTGAGGTGAGGTATAGTAACTTGATGGGAGGCATTTGTTTGGCAGTACTCTCCATCAGACATGGACACTCTGACCCTTTGAAATATCTGTCTGGATTTGCAAAGGTGATGAATGTCCACAAGTCTACCTGAACACTGTACACAGATCCTCTGTAAAAATCAAACAATTAGTAGATATTTGACAACTCAGGACCTGCAAGAAATTAGCTGGTACTATATGCGCATACAGTTACAAGGAGAAAGCCCAAGAGAATAACTATTATTTGATTATGACAACCAAAAAGCTGAAGTTAAATTTCACCTTGCAACTTGCTGAACTTTATTTTGCAAAACCTATTCTCTGAAGGGCCCATTTTTTTTTTTTTAATCTTTGTCAAATGTGAAAATTGTCAGCTTTCAGAGCAAGAAGAAAATCTCTTCCATTCTTGTGGGTGTTTGAGGTAGAGAGAGACAGTTATTGTTGTTCATATTTATCTTTAACCATGGCTGTGGGCATGAGAAGAGATGTAGTTCCTAATTTGTTTCTATGCTGTGTCAATAAATATATTTTAGAATCACACCATTTGTACCATTTTATTACTATCTTATAGTAATATAAGTCAGATGAAATAAAGAACAGCCAGTGGCTTGGACTATTTGTCCACAGAAAAAAATAAAAACCATCAAGCCTTGTGTGAGTTACCTGGACATGTGATCTGGAAAACAGGCATGGTTTCTGCTCGTGACTTTGTCCCTTCTTTGACCCCCCTGCCAGACAGACTGAGGGAATAAACAAATCTACTTTTTCTCAGCAAGACTATCAGGGCAACCTAGAAGAGCATTGTTTTCCTCTCCTCCCATCAGAACAGTGTTAATTACAATTCTGGGGAATAAAAGGAAATTATGGTTCCTGTGTTCGATGTCTGTGAAGAAATCCCAGAGAGAGGATCAGGCTTGTGTCTACATATGCAATCTAGCCTGATAAGTATCAGAGGAGAACCCTTAGAGATGGATGCCAAAAGGGAGATTTCAGAAAGCACATGGAATTTTATTAAACATTTGTGTCTGTTTAGATCAGGAGAACATTTTCAAAGGAATACACTGGAGTAAGGGATAAATTCCGACTTACATGCACAGTTTCATTTACTTTGAAGACAGCTGCTTGTCCAAATTTCCCAAGGATTGAGTCTGGACATGTTCCAAGTGATAACTGTTTGTTAAAGCAAGAGGCCAGCGCTGGACTGACTATTCTTGTTGTGGCTATTATCCAGCCCCTCAAAGCCACTGGGATACATAGATAAGAAGCTGGTATGAATGAATCACTGAAGGAAAATTACAAGTCAAAGAAGAAATTGCATTTCAGAGTCGTTGACTTTCCTTCTGACTGAACGAAAACCACTACAGCAGCAGGTGTGCCAGCAGCATGGAAAATGCTGTTAATTTAGCAATACCAACGTTTGCTTTGCAAAGAGGCCATGTGGCCTCCCATGCGTGGCTGAGCCTCCTCAGCTGCCCTTTTCTAAGCTTTGGTTTTGCTCTGTGCTGCAGGCAGGCTCTCTGCTGCCACAGTAACACAGCACCAGAGTCAGATTAAACACTAACTTTTGCTGGATTAAAAGCAAACATAGAGATGACACAGCTTATAGCATCCTTTGTAAAGAGCAAGGAGAATCCTGCAGATGACCTACCCGGGGGAGAGATGGGTGCTGTTCAACACAGAAATTGCTCCAAGCAGTCACACACCTCAGTGAGCACAGCAAAGGTGCACTCCATGTCTTTGATAAGATGGGTGATGTGAGCCGCTCGTGCTGGGTACAAACCTTCCATCTGTTGGGCAGAAAGGCCACGTTGCTGCTTCATTACTGTGTTAGCAAGAGGAGATGGTTCAGCCACTTTCCCAGATGCTGTTGCTGTTCAGATAAATTCTCTGACTCCAGGTCTGTCCTGTCACTATTTTTGCACAGCTCCATCTCTTTTCTCTCAGCTAATCCAAACTATTGAAATGGTAAAGACATATCACTGCTGGCAATAATTATCTTGGCTTGGTTTTGGTTTGGCGTTTTTTGTTCCTTCTTTTCTCCCCCCTTAGGACCATCTGCTTGATTTTATTGTTCTCTAATAAAATTGAGTTTTAGAGAAATTGCAGGACCCCTGCATTGCCAGATAATTGTAATTTTCTTCAAATTAATAACCAGGTCCAGGGAGTACAATTAGGAATGAAAATTGTGGCAAAAAAAATATCCCTCATTATGTAGGTTTTTGTTAAATAACTGAGAAGAAATAAGCAACATAATTCTTATAAAGCAGCTGGAGTATTAGTTTGGCCTATTTTATTTTCTGCTTTGCAGCCACTGCCACCAGGAAGCATTGCCTGTGCTGTGGGACTTGGAGTGGTATGGCACCACTCTCCTTGGTGATCTGGTCTTTTCTGTTCAAAACAGCTGTAGGATTTATTTGGAATTGAATAACTCATATTCTGCCTTACAAGGTTGGCATTGACCTAATTCAGCTCTCAGTTTAGGGATGTGATAAGTACAAGGAAGGGAAATCTGAACCATCTGTAGACTGTTACCTACTCATTGCACATGTAGACACGAAGGACTGACTAGGAACAGGAAAATTATCTTTTAAATATATATTTACAGGTATATTATACTTCTTTTCAGGTGGTTTTGTTAGTGTCATATACACACACTATTGTAGTCTGGTCTGTTTGGATGATTGATTTTGTGGTTTTCAGCCACAGAATCCCAATTAATTGGGATTTGCTCACTAAATTCACATCAGGAATATCTGTGATATTTACCTGCTCAGATGCAGGTGGAAAATGAAATTCACTCTCCTGGGCAGAAAGCTTTCTTCATCTCTCCTCAGCTCTGCTTTTGATGCCCACCTGACCACAGCACTCTCTCACCCCATGCACAAAACCTCCAGGACACCAGCAACAGGAGTTCCCATCACCCTTGTGATGGGAATCTCTCAGAATGCCTGTTTCTGGACTGGCTGCAGACATGTGCCTTGCGTTCGTGAGTAGGATGGGCATCCTTGCAAAGACCAGCTTTTGGCTCCTTCCACCTGCTGCCCAGAGGCAGGCTGCACAGGAAGGATTAAATAGCAAAAAGATCTGGCTTCCCATCTGATATTTCCTGGCCGTAGCAGTTGCAGCACATTATATTCCAAAAGCTTCTCTAATTTAGACTCAATTTCTTTGTTATTGCAATGGATGAAAAAGGATACCCATTTGCACTTGACTTACAGTTTAGCTTCTTCTTCTCATATAGATAGCAATTGCTGTTATTTTCTCCCAAAAATTGTGATTTTCTATGGGAGACATAAACCCAAACACTTCATCTTTTTATGCTTTGGTCATATTTCTTTTTCAAATCTTATCTAAAAGTCAATGAACTTGAAGGACACACTCCACTGGCAAATATTAAAATTCCCAGGGCAGCTGTATTGTAATTATTGTTACTGCTAATTATTTGGGTGCTTTATTCTGATTAATATTATATTAATTTAAATTGTGCTGTTATATTTTATATCTTGAATATCAAATAAGAGAAATGAGTTATTAGAAGAGAATACCCACTTCTATTATTTGAATTATAAGCCATTTTTTAAGAAAAACACCCAGTTACCAGGCTATCTAGACTTTGATATTTTCTGAAGTGTCCATTTCAGAGCTTGGCGTGGGGTGAACATGTAGTCTATTCAAAAAGTCTAGTAGGGCTTGTCTGCCAAAGGCAGCAGATTTAGAGTTGTTCTGTGCTTGCTTTAGGAATGACCTGGCTTCATGATGTACTCAAGCCATCTAGCCAAGACTGAAGAAACTGAGTGAATTGGGCAGCTCTACCAGCTCTCATTTTCATCCTGATCTGATGAACAGAAGAGGGAAAGGAGAAGCAAACTCTGATATTTAATGGAATTTCTCACTGACTAGGAGATTTAAATCTGTTTTGTAGCTGAAAACTTATGTTTTGTTGCTGTACTTATTTCTTTCTTGATATAGGTGAAAAATCAAATGAGGATGGTTTTTTCTGATATCAGTTTTAGATTCGCATGTTTTTCACCTCTGTGTCTCCCACCAATTTCCAAAGATGAAACCTGATCAGCCTACATGAAATTTAACAAGAGCAAATGCCAGATTCTGCACCTGGGATAGATGTAATAGCAGGCATAAGTATAAATTGGGAGAGGAGTGCCTGCAGAACAGCCCTGCAGAAAAGAATCAGGGGATGCTGGTAGACGGTAAATTTATTTTGAGTTAGCAGAGAGCCCTGGCAGCCAAGAGGGCAAAGCTCATCTGGGCTGTCAGACCACATCATGCTTGTCAGTGTTTCGGAGGCATTTGGACAATGCCCTTAAAAATATGCTTTAATTTTTGGTCAGTCCTGACGTGGTCAGGCAGCTGGATGATAGCTGTAGGTCCCTTATAACTGAAATATTCCATTCCATTCCATTTTACGTCCTGAGAGAGTTTAGATAGGCTAGTAGAGTCAAACTCTACTAAAAGGCATAATGAGTCTCTCTATTAATTTTCAACTGGACTTTACCAGAATATGAATTTATAAAAACAGCCTTTCACATGGTTTTGCTTTTTTAAAGTCACTCCCATAACTTGTAACTTAATTTAACCTGTCACAATACATACTCATGTCATAAAATGCCCTTCGCTACGTTTTTGTTCTATTTCAAAAACAGTTCAAAACCAGATGTCAGGTAAAGAAAAGTAATTTATTCTACCATGGAATTCCTATGTTTATTTCTACCAAAGGGACGTCAAACTCAAATCGTGTGGAAAAGATATTGTACCACATATACACAAAAGAAAATTTTTCTTTTGCAAAGCTTAACATGAGCAGAAGTTGATTCTGGACATAGAAAGTAAAGATTAGCTTCAAGTTACAGATTGGATTGTCTTTATTATTTTGTACCATCTAATTTAAAATTTAATTCTTCCTGGGGCTGGAAAAAAGTTTGGACTATTTTATATGTGGCTCTGTCACACATGGATTAGTTTGCTAGTGTGATCTAGGCTATAGTTCATCCATGTCACCAGCTTCTTGCTAGAGATGTTTGTGCTTTCTCCGTCATGGTGACTTAAAACGTCTACCACACATTGCAGCAGCACAGAGCACAAAGCTCTTCACTGGTGATACATGAAAAGAAGACTTTTTGTGTGGCCAATCAGTGCCATAAAGCAGCCTGACTAGCTCTAATTATCACTCAGCTAGCTGACTGCTAAACAGCATCTCCAAGAAAGAAAGGCTTTAGAAAAAATAATGCAAATGCAAGCAGACAAAACAGTTATTCTTCCCAGTATCCCACACATATTTTACTTTTTTTCTGTGTTTTGCATATACATGAAGAAATAATTAAGCCTTTATTCATATAATAAAACTTACTTAGAGTCATGGTATTACTTGATAATAGTGCTATAATCTGTTTATATGCTATAGGTCTTTTGTCAGAAAATATGTACCAGATATGAGGACTCCTGAAAAGTGCCCACATCTGCAGAATACTGGCAATGTTTCTTTACTTGGATATTTTTTATCAGTCATGTTTTCCTTGCCTTACATAATGATGCTGTCGTGCATGCTTTATCATTTTTGAGCCTTAGGCCTGTGTTCGTGAGTTGGAGTTCTGTGAGGTGTGCATGAAATAACCTTTGAATAGGGAAGATAAAAGATATCAGCTTGCTTACTGACATTGATACTAGGCACTGGGTGCCAAAACGGATGTGAATCAAAATATGCATATACATTGCATTGTCATACATGCCATGGCACCGTTCAGCACTGGAAACTAGTTTGAGATCCCAAAATTATAGTATCTGTATTTGATTTAATCATCTGCATTAGTCTGGTTATTACCAAGTTGCAGACTGGTTTCTCAGGAATCATGACTTCCTTCAAAAACTAGTGTATGACTCACACAGAAAGTAGGTTGCTGTTAGAAATTAAATTCCATGAACACTTAATTTTTCTTTGGAGTACCAGGAAAAGGGAAGGGCACATTCTTCAAAGCAAACACAAAGCCTTCAGAAAAGACTGACATTTTTTGCAATAGGTTGCGTCTGTCACTGGCTGGGGCAGGCACAGAAGTTGTGTATTTAAGAGCCTGATGTGGGCTCCAGAAAGCTTTGTGCAACATCTTGAAATAGTTCGATATGACCAGAGTGCTGAAGAGGTGTCACAAACAGAGGACAGGAATTTATATCCAACCACTCCCTCACCCTCCTTCCCCCAAAATAAGGAGCTGCTCTTATCCCTACACGAGATATTGGAGACTCTGTGAGAAAGACTGATATGAAGAAAAAGGCAATATGGTGGTTCAGGAACAGTCCTCTAAAAGTTTTTGAAAGTATTTATGGTGTTTAGCTCTTTTAAGTCAAGCACCCCTTTCCCTGATTAGCCTCTGAGGATCATAAAAGTTGCTCAAATATCTTTGAAAGTCAGATATTAGCAAGCTGCAAGAGAATGAAATTTAGGTGTCTGATGTCTCATAGTGGTAGCAAAACTCTCAAACAATGCCTTAGCTTATCTTCTTTGTAATCCTCACAAAAAGGAGAAGGAAAAGGAAGAGGAAGAAAGAGAAAGAGAAAGAGAAAGAGAAAGAGAAAGAGAAAGAGAAAGAGAAAGAGAAAGAGAAAGAGAAAGAGAAAGAGAAAGAGAAAGAGAAAGAGAAAGAGAAAGAGAAAGAGAAAGAGAAAGAGAAAGAGAAAGAGAAAGAGAAAGAGAAAGAGAAAGAGAAAGAGAAAGAGAAAGAGAAAGAGAAAGAGAAAGAGAAAGAGAAAGAGAAAGAGAAAGAGAAAGAGAAAGAGAAAGAGAAAGAGAAAGAGAAAGAGAAAGAGAAAGAGAAAGAGAAAGAGAAAGAGAAAGAGAAAGAGAAAGAGAAAGAGAAAGAGAAAGAGAAAGAGAAAGAGAAAGAGAAAGAGAAAGAGAAAGAGAAAGAGAAAGAGAAAGAGAAAGAGAAAGAGAAAGAGAAAGAGAAAGAGAAAGAGAAAGAGAAAGAGAAAGAGAAAGAGAAAGAGAAAGAGAAAGAGAAAGAGAAAGAGAAAGAGAAAGAGAAAGAGAAAGAGAAAGAGAAAGAGAAAGAGAAAGAGAAAGAGAAAGAGAAAGAGAAAGAGAAAGAGAAAGAGAAAGAGAAAGAGAAAGAGAAAGAGAGAGAAAGAGAGAGAAAGGGAAAGAGAAAGAGAGAGAGAAGGAGAAAGATTGCTGAGGAAGCATTGTACAATCTTTTCCTTTTTTGAACTTCCTTGATGTTTTCTGTGGACAGTATTTATATTCAGTAACATTCAGAAGCTCTCAAGAGACAAAGAATTCAACTGCTTTGATACAGATTTTACATGAAGCATGTCTGTGTTTATCAGTACAAAGGCGAAGGAATCAGCTCCTCACAGCAACACAGTACTCGATTAAAAAAAGAACACAGTAATACTCCAGCCTGAGACACACTGATGAATAATGAAAAAGCAAATGAAATACAGATCTGAGAAAGACAGAGTTTTCACACTGGGTTAGCTATATGGGATTGCCAATAATCCAGGAAGTGTTAGGGAAAATCAATGCTAAATGCCAAATTACACAGAAATTTCATGGCTTCTGCTATTCGTTCTTGTCCACTGCAGTAAAACAATCAGATGTGGCAATACATAACCCTATTAACCACACCAGAGGAACTGTGTGCTCAATTATCTGCAGTGAGATTTCTTTTAATGAGGTGTTTCCCTTTTCTGTCTATTAAGTGTTTACAGCCTCTTACAGATGTAAAGGCAGTAGCAAGGGACATTAGTAGAAGATAAAATTATTCTCTAGTTCAACGCCTTGACTAATAACAGAGGCATAAAACACTGAGATGTGATTTCAGAAGTTAGAGGGGAAAATATGGCTCCGTTTCTGCTGTACTGCCTTCTCCCAACACTATCCAGGGTTGGCTGCAGCCAGCAGGGGCTGCCCACTATTTCATGGCTCCCCTTGGCATGGATAGCGGCATGCCTGCACTAGAACTTGTTAAAGGGCAGATAAAGCTGCAGCAGCTCAAATTAGCAGCTCAGGCACTGCACCTCTGAGATCTGCAAGAGCCAAACACTCCTCTCCATCCATTCCTATTGCCCATATTGTCCCATATTTTCATCTTCTTTGTACCAAACCATTTCAGATCTGCCGAGCAGGACTGATCCTCATCCTTTAGGAAATCATCACCTTTCTGTCTCAAAATGGCTGTAGTCTGCCAAGATCCCTCCTTTGGATTGCGGCCACTTCTAACAGTTGTTTTTCATTTAAATTTATTGACAGGTGCTAAAGCTGCATTTGCATCAGTGAAAGAAGCTCGCACACTCTCATGTGCTTCATTCTTAGGCAGCTGTCAACAGTGGAGAAGTCTCAGTGGGGATGTCAGAGGTATCAGGAAGATGTTTCAGCTATTAAGGTCTGATTCATGTCACTGACTGAGAAGATCCTGAAGCCTAGATTTGTAAAATCCAATAAATAAATTTAAAAAATCAACTAAAGAAAGGAAGAGGAGCTCCACAGAAATGTAATATATTCATAACGTATTTTGAAATTAAACAAAACATGTATGAGAGATGTGAATCACTGAGAGCATGCTGAGAGCATGTTACTTTTTGTTTTAGTTTATTGCTGTGAGCAAGAAATCCCACGGGATTATTGAACTCCATAAAAAAGGTTTTCTGAAAAAAAATAGAAGACTGTTCAGTGAATATATCAAGACTAATTATTTCTAATTAAGCAGCTACGCAAGAGCATGAGATTGTGGACAAACACAGCTAGAGATGCTCTGATGTATGGACTGTGTGTGTACAAGATGAGAAAATGTTCAAACTTAATAGGAATTAGATTAAGAAATTAAGGCTAGAGCCAAATATTTAAGATAAACCATATGTAACCAGCACAAAATGTGTAGTTGAAGGGGAGTTGGGGAGTCAATTAACCATATGAGATGTAAATTTTACATTAAGGGTAGCAAATATTCCAAATACAGTTACATATGTTACAAAATTAGAATCAGTGGGAAAAAAATGACTAGAAGCATATTGTGTATTTCTGAGGAGACCAGGCAGAAAACGGGAAGAGGAGCAATGAAAAAGTGTGTGTATATATGGCAGAAAATGGACAAAAAGGTGTAAAATCAAACAGAGCACAAAGGAGGGTGGACTTTCTGATGGCAGGGGTGCAAACACCTACAGCCAGCAGTTCTGTGAGCCTGCAGACCCAAACACAGTGGGATGACAGAGGCAACCCCAAGGGACAAGCCCCTGGACTCTCCATCAGGTGCTGTGACTGGAAGGTTTTCTATTGGAGGGTGGAGCAAGGATGGACAGAATTGCATTCTAGCACTAAGTAGACTGAGGAGGAATGGGTGGTAGAATTGTATTTGAACAGCAGCTGTGTGCTATTAAAAATATTTAAGAGTGATAAATAAAAGTTTCATAATTGTGCATAACAATGTGCAAAATAACACAATTGTAAATTGTTAACAGCATTGTGTCCATTATCTGAATAGGTCATTGACTTTTGATTTTTTTACTTCTTAGCAGTTTGCTGCTAAATCAATAAACATTATCGACTCTTGTACTGCTTGTGTTTCAGGACAGCATTCTGAAGGGGGAGTGTTGGACTGTGAGGTACCAGTTACCCCATTATTATCATTTGCACAGAGGATTCCTCCTTTTTAAAAGAGGAAATGAGCAGCCCTTCACACAATCTCACACTATTCCTATGCTGCAGCTCCCAATCCAGGTGTCTCTTGTGTATCTTAACTCCAGGGAGGAGAAATGTGGTTTCAGCATTCAATATAATTGCAAGACACCTGCTTTATCTCACTCCTCAGTACCAGCCTGCTGAGACTAAACCAAAAGTTTTGCAGCTCTCAATGCAGGCTCGCTCTCCTCAGATCTACGTGGTGTGTGACACTCCAGTGAACACATCTTGTGAGCTGCCCATAGGCAGAAATCTACCTCCGTGGACCAGTTGAACAGTTTTGAATTAGCATATTTATTTAAACAGACTGTAAATTCAAAAGAACAAATAAATTTAAACAAAAAGTTTGTCACAATGTTATTTCCACTTTGTGTTTGCTCAGATTTTTGATCTCATAATGGCACAGTTACTTCTTCAAACTTAGTTTTAAAGAGATCTTTCCAGAGAAATAAGTAATCTTAATTTTCAACAGACTTCTCTCAAAAGTCAGCAAAGATGGGGGGAAAAAAGGGTGTATTTCTATAATCTTTCTGTGGACATTTTCTGTGTGGGTTCTGTCATTTTGAAAGACGAGAAGAAAATTGGTCCAACTACTCATTCTAATTTTGGCAAATTCTAAATTATAGTTAGTAATTGTAGGAACTATCACTCAAAACTAAGACGGACATTTCATCATTTATTTTTCTCACTGAATATTTTTCAAGATATATGGGAATGATGGGCTTGAGCATCACTTCAGTTATAATCAGAATAAAAAGTTCTTCAAAGTTAGCCCAAGCAAGAACTTACTGCAAAGAGTTGTGAGTAATAGCATGTAAATTATTATTTAGAAAGCAAGGTTAGTCTCTGGAAAAAGATTAAAACGTTCTAAGATCCACAGAAGTCTATGGCTTTTGAAAAATAGCATCCTTACAAGCTGGAGTTATTTTGTTACCATGTAATTTTAATTTCACTTGTACTTTCAGGCTCAGTCATTGAAGTAGATTATAGGAAGTTTCATAATGGTCATATTGCTTGGCAAAAACACATCTCCCTGAAAGGACATCTCCAATGCTGCCTTTCAAAATTTCATCAGCCTCCAAGAGCAAATGTGCAAACAAGGAGAAAATGGTTTTAAAAGCCTGTGAAGGCATTAGTTCCAGTGTTTCTGCAATTAAAGTGGAAAGACTTATTTTATGTCTGGTTATTGCCATTACTGTTTTCACAGACTTTCTATGATCTTCTACACATTTTTTTTCTTTGGATCCAGCCCAACCTGTCTTACAGTTTGATATCTGCACTGCAAGTAAATGTGTGTCTCTATATTATCAGAAATAATTATTCCAAGCATATATGTTTAGTGCTAAAAAAGTCACCTTAAGTCCTCATTAAAAAAATAAATAAATAAAAATTCAATCCTTTTAAAATAAATGTTTAAATAATTTCTTGCATTTATTCAGTGCCTCCTCACATCTACATCAAATAGAGATTTACCAAAATTATTTCTACTTCTAGAACTCTATGAAAGTGCAATTCTAATCCATGGGTTTCTGGAGAGATTGAGAGAGAATGGGGCACTGGCTAAAGGTGAAACAGGCATTTCCTTTCCCATTCAAAGTCTAGATGTTTTTATCAAATTACAGGAATATTTCACATCATTATCTCATGCTTCATTTTATCACAAAATCCTTTTATCTCCTGCTTTTAAGCCACTTCTGGTTTCACTGTTTTTATTACCCTCCTCCTCACTACCTCTTTAAGTTGTAACTTTGATTTTCTCTTTCTGATTTATCATGCTTGTTTTCCCTCCTTCTTTGCCCCCTGTTTTTGATCTGCTAGTTAAGGATCTGTATTCTGAGTCTTTGGTTTACAGTTGTGGTGGAATTATTGCTGTTGTGTAAATCTGAGTGCTCTGATAAACATGTAGCAATTCATATTGCTCTTCCTACTGTTGCTGTGCTTTCCTGATAATGAAAAAAATCACTTTTGAAGCCCTTGAAGCCCCACTTATCATTTGTTAATGGGTACCTCATAAATGAGAATTGGAAGATTTGTCAGTGTTGGAGCATAAAATGAATTATTTTATTCAGGTAATTCAAATATTCCCACAACACCTTTTAATATTGCCATTGCTGATAATGGAAAGAAACCATATATAATTCCGAGGTTTTTTACTTACTCTAGAGCTGGGCTTTCTTGTCAGAGGGATTGTGATTATGACTACTCCTCTGAAATTTAAAAAGAGTTTTTTGAAATTTTCTAAATGGAAAATATCTGCAGCTATGAGTACCTAAACTTGAGTAGGATACAGCCCTCTCCTGAAGACTTGAAATTTGGCATAACTTTAATGTCCTCTGCCAGGGAGTTTAGTTTAACTGTCTGCCAAGTGCAAGTCAGACAAGTAGCACAACATGAACTCGTCCTGTTGGAAAACTTTTTCAATAATTGCTGTAGAAAGACACACCCCAGAAAAGTAATTTAAGTTTGCAATAGGGCCTGTAGAAAATGAGACCTCTTTTCTGCAAGAAATTTTCAAGAAGTTATTCATGCCAGGTTTTTTTCCACCACGTGTTCTTCTGTCTGCGGTTAAACTTTTTAAGCTCATATCCAGACAATTGATGTAAGTTTCTAAGGAATTCATTTGTCTGTGTTTGCTGCCATCAGTTCCTTTACCTACTTTTTCATTAAATAAAAATTACCCTCCTCTCTATGAGTTATTTCACTTGCAAGTTTCTTGACTGCATGGCAACTAATTTTAAAGTTGTATTTAAAACAGTCACTAAAACTTAAACTTATCAAAGCATTCCTGTTTCTACTGTTTCAATCACTTCTAGATTTTCCAGATAATTTCATTTCTTTCTCCCTGCCTTATTCTGACTGATTAGCAATCCTTCTACTATTTTGTGTCCTCTGTTTAAATCCTGGAGCAAAAAATCTTCCACTGAACTCAGTTCCGCAGAGCACATTTGCATTTTTTCACTACCTGCTGCTATTGGTTATACAGTTCTTTATCTGTTGTCAGCTCTCCAGCTTTGTCAGTCTAAAATATTTCCATACACATTCTGAGATTCACTGTTAATTTACTGGTGCCACTTTGTCCTTCTTCAATTTCAGATTTCTCCAACATTGCATCTGACAAACAGCTTCTGACACACCTGACAACACTCTTCAACAACTTGTATGTCTTCTCTTGTTATATAAATGCTTCCAGTCACAAAAAAACCCAAACCATATTGACTCTTCTATTCATGAAACTACAATTCTAGACTCTCTCTAAAGTTCCTGACTAAAAGTATTATTAATGTGGCTGGAAACAGCAACAATTTTGACTCAAATAGACAATCAGGAAGTGCAAATAATAAGTGATGAATAATCACTAGTCAGAGTAAACAATAGATGAACAATTGAAGGTTGAAATGTGCTTACAAAAACTATTAACTGAATTATTACCAATGACAAATTCTTTACCAAAATAGAAAGCAGGAATTCATAGAAAGAACTGACTGCATCAAATAAATTCTTCCTAGGAAATAGTTCAGCTATGAAATTTATTGTTGACTAATGCTTCATAATGCCCATGGAAATAATCTGAGCTACTCCCACATTCTTGGATTCTTTGGAAAAAACCTAAAAACCAGAAAATGAATGTAATATCACATCTGATATCTTAGTGAACTTGCTACTCAATATACAGAATAAGTAGTAAATAAAATTGTTAGGATGAATCAAATGTAAATGAAATTGTTAGGATGCATAAAGAGTGAGTAAGAAATGAATACTGGGAAGTTCATAACATCACTGTGTAAATTGCTTGTGAGATATCACTTGACATTTTTCATTCAGTTTCATCATACCTCAGAAAAGATAGTGCTGAAGGTGAAGGGTGGAAAGAGGATTGACAAAATATTATGCATAATACATAACAAAAACACAGTGATTTCCACAGAAGGAGAGATTTGAAAGATTGGGTCTGTTCAGTTTAGTGAAGACATGACTGAAAGTGGGCATTTCAGGGAACCAGCAGAAGCTTCTAGTGAACATACAGAGAATGTAAAACAGATATCCAGCACCTACTGTCCTCATATATCAAGATGAAAGAGGGGGAGTTCAATAAAACAATATAAAAGCTAAAGCTGATCAATAAAAATACTTTTTACATAGCTGTGGCTGAGGTACAGAGCCCACTGACACGAAATAATTGCAAGAATAAACTTAGCAGTGTTTATAAAAGGCAATTGACCTTATACTGATGTGTGGGCTAGAGAAATATGGAAGGCATATAATCCTCAACCCTCAGCACATACACCAAGTACCAGCTGAGGAGTAATAGGGAGACATGACTCAAATGGACAAGCAATTCATTCTCCAGTGACTCTACCTCTTCTGTGCTCTCCTAGAATGGTAAAGAATTCGACTTCCACTCTTGCTCTGTCTACCTGGCTCTAGGGAGACAATCCAGGACCAAAACATGTGGATGACTGCCTGCAAGAAGGAAAGCGAGGGCTCAGGAAGGGGCTGATTTCAATGAATCTCCTCCTATCTGATGGCAAGCTATACACGTTGATATACAGGCCCTGGGAAAACCAGTTTTCTTTTACCGAAAACCAAACTATGCCTAGAGCAAAAGTCCATATTATGTAATTTGAATCTAGGTAATGGTTTCAGACATTTTAGTCATCTCTATTGTGCACAATTACAGAACAAAAGTGCAGGAAAAGACTAGTTTGTCTTTAGCAACCAAGCTTTTTATCTAAGGCACAAAATATTTGTTGTCTTTAATAAGTAACCTAAGATTTGATACATTCTCCTTGAAAAGGCATGGGTGGGATGCCTAATGCTGACAGTTTTTCCAGTTTATGTCTTTTGCATATATTTTCCAAATTATCTAGTTCTTTTTATGTTAGCACTATGACAATCTTTCCACTATATCCATTTCTTTGACAGGAAGAAAATTTTGATTTGACTTTGAAAGACAATCACCTTCACTTCTTCCTTTTTTTTTTCCGCCTTATGGTTACTTGTCTTTATTCCAGAATTGCTCCTAACATGAAAATATCTACTGCCAGTTGTATAATCTCCAGGTGATGGTTTAGCTGAAATTCATAGACATCTACCAGATAGATTATTACATGCAATATGAAGCTAATATGCATATATTTTGATTTCATTTAATGGATATCTAATATTTAGAAAAATTATATTCCCTGAAGAAGGTGGTAGCATTTCTTTGCATGAACACACATGGACACCCCTTCTGAACTTGCCCCAAGACCATTGTTGTCTATGCAAACATTTCAGTTCAATACAGCAAGCCCTGACTGGGTCATGGTCCTGCTGGCTGAAGAAATAATGATTCAAAGATTGAGAGGTGCCAGAGCCCAAATTTTAGCTCACTCTTACAGGGAAGTTACAGACCCTCTTCTTAGCTCCATGACTGAGGGAACTGAACCCATTTGGTCTTTTCCTCACCAGGATAAATTCTAGTATGAAAACAGCAGTACTGTAAATTGATAAGGCAGTTTTTCAAAATGCAGTGTTTATGGTCCTCTCAAAATACCTGAAAATTGTGGAGTCTAATGCTGCCTGGTTAACTGCTGGCCTACACCTCTATAAAAGGTCTCTGTGTCCACTGGCCTGTTATATTTTTTCAAATAAGGAAAAACTGGGAGAACTGAGCCCCAATCATTTATTTCAAACTACATCTGACAGACCGGGGAAAATAGATATATATATATATATACTGGCATAAAAAATGCAAATTCATCTATAAACAAAGGTTTATTTCTAAGATTTCTTTCTCTTTTCAAAAAATGAAAAGATACACAGCACTAGTATTCAAATTCAAAATGAAACTTCTAGATCCAGGATGAAGAAAGGCTTTTGTGTTCATATTTCTCAGTGTAAAACCATTTCTTTCTTTTTTCCTTTTTTTTTTTTTTTTGACTACAGATAAACAACACATTTGAGGTTAACTTGAAACAATTCTTCTTTTTTCCTCATTATTCAGAGTTGACAGTAAACTGAAAAAACCAATGATTTACACAGCTCTCCTCCATGACCTAGAGTTCTGTGATTCATCACTCCTCGCTCAAGTTTCATTAGCTGTTGTCTAAATGTTCATTATCTTTTGGAGGTACATATTTTATTCTTTGCTTCATCTTCCTTAAGGAAAGAAATTATTTGCTCATTTATAACATAACCAACGATTGTATTAACCAGCCTTGCTGCATATATATACCTGGAGCAAGTCTTTCAAGAACTAAGTAAACATGAAGGCAGAAAATAAACTATTCAGAATGATCAAAAGTCTTAGGATTTCTTCCTTCTCATTTAAAATAATTTCTTCAACTATCAATACTATGATCAGAAGTTCTGACTGCAGTGAAATCTGCAAATTTTGACTATATTCATTATTTCATATCTTACAAAAATAACACAAAATGCCACGGCTACAGCTTTCAATAGAGCTAATTGGTTAATCTTGTTATTCTTTTTAGTCCAGAAACCTTTATTTTTTTTTACAAATATTGTTTTGGTCAATAATTTCCCTCTGACATTGAGTGTTTCTTAATAACTAATATTTTGAGATTGCCATTATTATCATCAATCTGAGATATTCCAGTGTGAGGGAGTAGAAATTCTGTGTATTTTGCCTTGAAACTTCCCCTGAAATCCAGCTTTGGGATGAAAGAGAAAGAAGCAGATTTTGAAGCCTGTAGGTGTTGAGGAGGAAGCTGGAGGGAGGTTCAGAACAAACTTTTGTTCTGCTTTGTGCCTTTCCTCACCAGAATTCCTGCTCCTGCACAGCAGAGGTCCAAGCGTGCCCATTTTGCAAAGGAATTCCCTGAGATGAGAGGACAAAATTTTAGGGAGACAGCAACTTGGACAATATCAGTCCCTTAATTTTAAAGGATGTTAAAAGTCCCTAAATGGCATTCATAGAGACATGGCACTAGGGGTGGGGAGAGACTCTACCATAAAATCATTTTCCTCACAATCATAAGACAAATTGAGCAGGTTACGCAGAGGATCAGTTCCACTTCTCTCCATGCACCTCAAGCCACTGGTTGCTTATTAGCACAGGGTGACAAACTGAGTGTTGTAATGGCACCTCTTAACTTCCTTCTGCTCTTTGGAATGTTAACTCTTCACCTTACATGTGTCCAGGGTGGTCCTTTTTTGTGTTACTAAACAAAGTTTCCTTATGTCCTGTACAAAACATATGTTATTATGTATATTTTATTTTAACCCATTCTTTTAGATCTCTCCTAAGCTCCCTCAGTGATTTTGCAAGATGTGTTGTAAGACTACAGGCTTATTTCCCCATAGCTCTGATATATCTTTCATGAACTTACATTATTAACTAGATGGTGAAATGTCCTCCAGACAGCCTTCTGGTGTTGTGAACAAGTAAAGTTCATGGTTCTGTCTCGCCTCATAAGGCAGGTCAGGTCTGAGAAATACTCTAACAAGGCTTCTCAAAGTGCCTTTGTCACCCATCCAGGTACCACAGAGAGTTTTACTGATCATGTAGATGGTGAGAATTTTGACTGGGTATAAAAGTGTCAAGACAAGCCAGTACAGGAACCACTTCTCACAGAAGACAAGATATCAGTAGGGGAAAGCTCCGAAAAAAACCAGTAATTCTGTTGCTGGGTCCCAGGCAAGTTCCCAGAATTTTCAAAGCCATGCAGAATGTTTGCGGCAGAATTAAAAGCAGTTTACCCCTTTAACACTGGGATATTTTGGGTGCCTTGGGACTCCTCATGTCAAAATCCTTTTCATCAGAGAAAAAGACTAAAAGCTGTGCACGGATTGCTGTTTCTCTGATTGATCATCATCAAGAAAATCTCTGTGTATTACTAGGTTCAGTGCTCAGTTCATTGAGATTGCTCATATGGATGAAGGCACTTTCGATTGCTCCTCTTTCCTTACCTGTCTGAATGTTTTCCATGTGCTGTGGGACACAGAGGAGGGAAAAGAAAGAAAATCAAGGGGGAATCACAATTTCCAGCTGTTTCCTTCTGATACCATTAATAAAACAAGATTCTGCTGCAATTTTTCCTTTTTCTATAACTTGGGAACAGAAGATGCCCTCAAATTTCACTTTAAAATGTTTATTTACTTCTTTTATATTTCAATCTCCCAAATACTGTGAGTTTTTGTGGAGCACAGATAGAGCTGAGCCCTGGATTTCGTTCACAGAGGACCCTGCCACATACCACACATGGTGCTTGCCAGCCCAAGGACTCCTCTATTGCCACAGAAAAAATCATCTCCAAGAGAGTGGGGAAAAGATACCGTGAGATACAAGAGTATATGGTTCCTGCTTCTACAAGCTCCTGCACTGCTGTCTTTGCTGCAGCCAAAGGTCTTTCCTATCCACAAAACCTGTGCTCTCTCTTATGCCTGGCTGCCACCTGTCATTTATAGTGTAGGAAAGTTAACAGCACATGATATCGACTCTTTGTCCCTCAGCAATATTCAAGAGCGATTTATAAATGCTCACTAACGCTGCCCCAGTTCTAACTTCATTGTTTGTTCCATGTGTACAACTGTGTCTTTGCCTTACTGTTTTCATCCGTGCCTGTCTTCCACTGCAGCTGCTGTTTGCACTTAGGAAGGCAGAATATTCTACGTTCTACTAAGGTCTACTATTTCTAGGTCCCAACCCACTGCAGTGCCCTGCAGCTTAATCCTAACCTGGCAGAACAATTTCCTTTACCTGTAGAAATATCCTTACTTGCTGAGCCAGCCGATGGGTGGGAAAGTAAAATCATCTCCTAGAGAAACCATGGGCCACTGCACTGGCATAATGTGGGTGTTACAACAGAGGGGCTGATATTGCTGCATGGAAAATCACCTCATCTGCACAGTCCATAGCACGTGCATGAGAAGCACAGATCAAAGTCAAGCTGCTCGATTCCCCTTTCTCTGGCACTGTGTGGCTCGTGCAGTTCATTCCACAGGGGGCATTCAGGGGCATGCTGGAGGACGTGGGATTATGATTGTCTTGGACCTCTTGTGAGGGCAAGGTACCATAGAACTGCAAAATCTGACACCTTAGCATAGATTGACTTAGTTCCTGCAAAAGGACTTGACAGAATGAGACAGGCACACGGCATTCAGAGCAGCATTGATTACAGTTTTACTGCATCCTTCTGTCTAGAGGCATCAGTCACTTCCACAAGACAACATCATCCAAAGCCCGAGGTTCCTGCTGCTCAGCAGCGTTGTGCCCCGAGTGGTGACACCCTGAGCTCTGTTACTGCAGCCCATGACGTGATCACAGCCACTTACCCCTCATCAGTGCCTCTGCATCCATGTGAGGTATTGTGCCTGTAATCCCTTTTAAATAATAAGATCTGACAGGCCAGGCACTGCCAGCTAGTTATGGACACCCTGAGCACATTACAGGTCGCAGGGCTGAAACCCAAATGGCTTTAACCACTCAGAAATCACACTGATTCACAGCCTCAAGCAGCCTAGAGTGAGATGGGGATGGGGACTGCAGATAAAAATAAGGAAAGCAATCCAACGTGAACACTTCCTGCCCATTATAGCAATGGGTTTCACCACAGCCGTGGCTGGCAGCTCAGCTGAAAGCTGTTTTTGTGTCACTTCCCACAGCACTGAGGCTGAAGTGGCTGCAGGAGGTGAGAGTCATTCAGATTGAGACTCACCTCTGCAGTGGTATTTGCCTTCCTCTTTCAGGGGCTACAGGATTTATGTTCACTTTGACTTGCTGCAAAAATATCCAGTCTCTCAACTGTGTACTACCCTGGTTATGCTGAACCCCTGGGTTACTTAACCTGGAACTCACAGGAAAGGAGGGTGATTTTATGCCCCACACATGAAAGGGTAAGGTTTTGGAACAAAATTCTGAATGCTTAGCATAAGAAACTTTCAAGAAGGAAGATTGCCAGCTCCTTCTGAAAAATTGCAAACTATTTTTAAAGTGAATTCAAGCTATCCATCCCAGAAATAGAGACACCTGAAATCCCCCCAGACTCCGTCATTAAGTCCCTGAATACATCAAATGCATGTTTTGTTTGGCAGTAATGTTGGTGGGGATTAAGGAAACTATTAAGAAGAGGGCTGGAAAAATCCCTTTTAAACATAATGACAACGAACATTTACATAATCAGGTGAAAGGAGAATAAGAAACTGTCTTCAAGCTTTACCAAGGCAGCAAGTTAACTGGTGTTTTTTGTGTGATGGCATAGCAGCACTGCAAAATAGTCTCACTATAATTAAGTACTCTACAATTTGCATGGCTTAAGGCTTGAATGCCAACATAAGTTATGGAAAAGTAGGGATATAACACTTTCAGATGCCAGAGAGGGGTTTGTGTTAGTGAAGTTTTCATGGGACGAGAGATGCCTCCCCACACCAGGCAGTGAAGAGCAGGGTCTGACCAAAAGCTTTCTGCTGGCCACAAACCACTTGGGAAGACCTCAACCCTTCTAAAGCCCTTTGAATTAAGAGAGCCTTGGTGCTGGCTTTGTCTTAAGATACCCCATGTAATTTTGTGTCTTACAGCCTCTCCCAACACGCCTGTGATGGGACTGTTTGTGTCAGCAGCTCCTGCAGACAGGACATGCCAGCTGTGGCAGCCTGGAGCAGCACCTGGATGTCAGTGTGAGCCCCTGAGCTGCAGTTTCAGCCCACCCAGGCTGAAGGACATGGCTGATCAGTGCAAGCATTTTAACAGAAATATGGGTAGTTTTTGCAGAGTTATTCTGAGAAATTTCTTCCCTTTACTGAAGGACTCAGGGTTCGTGTAAACCCACCTCTTTCCTAGGTGCAGTCACCAGGCTTTAATCCTACACAGTTGCTCTAATACCAGTGATGTATTTGGAGTCTGGAAAAGATTGTTTCCCTACCTTATCAGCACAAGTTCATGCTGACGAAGTTACTCAGCAGGGCAAACTGCTTGTGTGATCCTTTTTACCACTTCCCCACCCTCCTAGAAGAATCCTCCATCTCTTAGCACCAGTCATAGCTGTGATTTCACCTTAGGTCCCGCAGGCATGTTCTCTCACACCTGGGTGTTCCCCTGGAATCCCACGGATCACGGGGCACATGGATGCACCCTTTTCATGCTCAGCTTTCCATTCTGGCTCAGATCATGGCTGCATTCAGCTTACTCTTCAACAAAAGTCACTTGCACCTACAGTGTTTCTATTTAGGTGTATATGGCACATAAGTAAATTACCCTGTACTCTTACTGCTGACCCTTTTATAAATTTTCACTTGAAGTAAAGCATAAAAATTAGTGGTAAAGCATAAAAACTAGTGGTAAAGCAAAACCCAAAAATATGGTCAAAATGGAGTTTCAAAATGTATCTTGACATGTGTGCAGTGATCATTATATATATGTGTATATATATGGTTTCCCATATAATGAAACCATATTTCATCTTTTCCCTATCTTCTGGGAAGGTTTTGTGCAATTCACAACAGAAACACCTGGAAGTGGGTAGATTTTCCCTTTTCAGATTAGACACCTTGCTTCAGTTGTCATAATATGCTTCTTTCCCACTTTGTTACTATTTTTTCACCATCCCTTGTGCTTGAGAAACAAAATAACTTGCCTGTAGAGGCAGACAGAATTTTTCAGGAAAAATACATTTTTTCCTGTTTGTTTAACTGAGCTTATAATTTTTTAACTGAATAAGTTAGAGTGAAATAAGATTTCACATAAAAAAAGAGCAGCCTTATACAAGAATGTAACAAAAAAAAGAAATTGTCAATGACCTCTATAAAAAAAAATTAGTTCATGGCTTTATGTTTAGAAAATTTCAAGAAGTTGAAAAATCAGTTACAAGGCTAGAACGTGATGCTCACAAGCTTTTCAAGAAACACAGAATATAAAGTCAGAAGAAAGAGACTCCAAGTATAATGCAAAGACTGAGAAATTTGCAACTTATATCAGTATTTTCCATGGCTGTTGAGTTCTCTTCTGTGTGATAATTGCCTGTGCTAGTGCCAGAGCTCACCACCATCTGTGGGAGATGGTTCCTCCAGAGATCAGTGTTCACTTGTTGTTTCTCTGGTGGCACTTCAAGAGCCTGTGGTGTTCCTACTGGATCTAGCTGGGTCCTTTCCTCTTTCCCCAGCTCAGATCCTCAAGATCTTGAAAATGTTTGCCATCTTCCTTCTAGCCCATTTTATTTTGATGAGGAATGCATTCCCTAGATTTTTCTGCCTGGTATGTCCCTGCTCACAGCATGATGCCGCATGGGTAGTAAGAAAGAAAACAAAAAAAACCCAGAGAAATGGGACCTAGGTGCAGAGGCCAAGAGGATGAGTTCTGAAGGGAGTTGACAGCCAGAATTTTCTGGCTGAATTGTTGCTTTTTTTGTGTTTTTTCCTTTCGTTTCCAGGCAAAACAGATTTGAGGGTGTGGACCATTGAAAGCCTCGGGTGCAATGTTTGTTTTGTTTGCTTTACACAGTAAAGCAGACCATATGTTTACTGAATTTCAGCCATTCCACTCAATAATGCACATGCTTTATTTGTTGTCTAAACATTTTTCTTAACTTCTCATAGTATTTGATGCGTAACAGTGCTAACTCCTCTGCAAGAACCGGAAAAAAGTAGCTCATTTCACAAATTAAGATGTGAAGTCCAAGGATGTCTGTGACATGATTCTGTATCTCTCAGTAATATTAAATTCTAGGTTCTCAAACACTGTAGACAGTGCCCTCATATAAATAAAGACTGAGAAGCAGCTATGAGAGAGAAAATTTTGAGGGGATTGAACGGATTACAGTCCTATGGTAGATCTCCAATCTACATCTAGTCCAGAATGGAATGGATTTGAAAGTTTGATGAAACAAGATCATATTCACCAGATTCACAGACAGAAAAAATGCACTGTTTGAAACAGCCAGCTACCACAGAGAGAAATGTAGACAGGCTGGTAAGACACTGGCAAACTTTGATGGAAGCATTCATCACAAAATTGTCCTTTCAGCGACCCGGTGCAGCACTTCAGTAAATACAGCTGCTGTTCTTTTCCTCATATCTACACTGACCACACAAGAAATCAGGCAATCCAGCACAGCCTGTGTCCATGTTGGGTTAACAAGAAGAATCTCACAAAAAATTCTATGTCCCACTGTATGCTGTAAATTACATGGTTTGCTACCAAGCTTTTTAAAAACAGGTTTCAAAAGAAAGGAGTCACTCTGCCCAGAATTTGCTAAGGATCCAAATGAAAATGCAGAGTTATATGTTAAGAATGGAAATGAAATGCACTTAAATTAATTAAATATATAGAAAAGAAAAATCAGAAGCAATAGCATGCTAATAAGTCCCTGGCAATATAGTTGTACTTGACAAGGAATATTGATTACTGGGCTGTTTCACATTTGTTATGCACTAATGCACTGAGCACACATAGAAAAGTGACAGCTCTGAAGTAATTACATAGGAATTGTCAGTACATTCATTTGTGTTTGGGTTATTTCACTGCACTGGCATTTCTATAAATTATAACATGTCACCTTAGATGTACACAGAAGTTTAATCATTTATCTTCCAACTAATCATAGAAACAGGAGCAAAAAGGTCCCTTGACAAGAATTTGGATAAAGGCCTTAATAAAAAATTGTAATGCTGTAAGACTTCGGACTGATTTCCTTTTTTTTTTTTTTGTTAATTAATTGAAGCTAGATTTAATTGTTCTCCAGTCATCTAGGGTGAAGAGAATACAACTGCAACTTTCTCCAGCATAAATATTTATGAGATATAAACACTCAAAACTAGACTGAAGTAATTATTTTCCAGAGGCCATTAAATAGTCAACTAATACTTGAAACTTGTATTCATGAAGTTGCCTCTGCTATCTGAGGCTAAATCTGGACACCAAAAGACTCATGAGGTCCATCAGGAACCTGATTTAAGACCCCTTAATTTATCCTTGTCACCAGTCAAAGTCTAGAACACACATTTTATTCAAAGAATGTTATGAGCTAGTGAGTGACACAGCTGAATGAAGCACTTGCCTGTTGGAAGAGTGCTAATACAGTATTTGAAATTTATGAGTATCCCATAGCTAAGACAATCTATTCAGACAATAATTATCAGGTCAATGACTTTTTAGAGAAGTAATTGACATCTCTGTAAAAGCTGGCATTTAGGCTTCTTGCTTGTTTGCTTGTTTCACTGTCTGGAGTGAGAAAAAAATTAAGAAAAAGGGAAAAGCCATCATTTACACAAGCCAACAACATTCCCTTGTAGCAAAGAAGATAACCCTGTCCCAGGCTGTATTAGAAGGGGGACTGGAGAAGATGGCCTTCAGATATCCCTTCTAAACTCTATGATTCTATGCCTCTGTGAAAGAAAAGGAGAGGGAAAGAGAAAGGGAAAGGGAGAGAGAGAGAGTGGGAAAGAACTACAGCCACTTACCTGATTCCAGCGGTCTGAAATGCAGATGTTCGTTTCCCACTAAAATAAAAATACAAATTATATTAGGTTGAATTATTTAACTTTCGTTTTCCTTCTTTATTTGGTTCACAGGGCATTTTTGTAATATTTTGAGGTTCTATCACAATCATAAACCTCTTAATTTTGATAAATGACACGTTTGTGGGTTTTTTTCCCTCAAACAAAATTGCTGGACTGCTTAGTTAATGATCTTGAGGTTGTTCATGTTCTTATGCCATTCTTTGTAAACTGCTCCTTTAATAAAAGTACAACTATAAAGCCCATGCCAATGATCTGGGCTTGAATTAAACATCTCTGATACTTAACCTTTTCCAGCTGAGCAGTAGAAGAGACTAGAGTAGAAGTCATGTTAAGCTCATGATGTCTATGATTCATTAACTTAAAAATAATCTTCTCAATGACGCATTACCTGCCAAATCTGAAGATGTGACCTATCCTGTATTTTGTGATTCTATTTAGTAATTTTTTTTTAAACTCAAGATAGGGAAGAGGTTCCTATCAAACTCTCCTGGAAAAGTTTAAAACCAGGACTCAAGACACTGCTTTCAAACATTAAACCTTACAGACATGTTAGATGTTCATTTTACATAGTGAGGATCTTAAACTGCTGTAAACTTGCGTGGGGAAGCTGAAGCAGTGTTGCAGAAGCAGTGCTGCAGAAAATCTATATGTCATGGCTTACTCATAATTGGGAAGTAAAAGGACAGTTTTCACAATCTGAGGTTGCTGACAGTAGATGAGAAAGATATTTGAGTGAAGCTGGCACACATGCTGAAAAACATTAGTTCATAATAAAAACCCTTGTTGTTTTTTTTTTTCTAACTATGAGGTAGAATTTTAATTCAGCAAGAGATAAACCTTCAAATGGCCCTAGATTTTCAGTTTGCTTCCAGGCTGAGGAGTTTACATGATTATGCAAACTCTCAGATTCTGCCATTTGCAAAATGAGGCTTAGATGTTAAATGACACTATCAGCGCACATCTTCCACGACAGCCAATGTATATTTTATATATTGAACTGATGGCATATCTGGATCTCTTGATTAGATAATATTTGAGGTTTCTACTGTTCCTCTATTCTGGATAGGCCTAGAAGCACTGGCTGAACAGTGTTCATCATGATTTGGGCTCTCTGACAAAAAGTGGAAACCAAAATGAGGTATTAAAAGACAGAAAACTTCTGTGCACACTTGAGAATGAAGACCACTCTCAAAGTTACAGCTTTGGACAATGGTTCAGACAAGTCTGTAGCTCATTCATTTCCAGCTGGTTCTCTCCCTGATCCAGTTCACAGTAATTCAAGTGAGAAAATTTAAGAGACAAATTGGTGGAGAGTTGCGTATAAGTTCACCTTTCCTCCTTACTTCCAACTTCAGTATTCTACTGGGAGCACCACAGCGAGATTATGGACCAAAAAGTTGATATATTTACTTCTAAATGCCAGTAACAAATCAGACAGCGTGACCCAGCGCATTGAAGGGAGGCAATTACTTTTGAAAGGGTGAAAAAAGGCTCTGATTTGTACTTCTCCAGTTATGAAATACTTTTAATAACTTCTTTCCCCGATGGCCACCACTCCTCCTGTGCCACTCGGGTATGTTTATGTAACTGTCAATTGGCTCTAAAGGTCTTTTTTTTTTCCTGCTGGGTGAATTTGACAGTCAAGTTTGAGAATGGTTTAACTCCCCATTAACTGTTGTTAATTTACAAGAGAACTCCTGCAGAAAACAAACAAACAAGCTCATAATTTGCTGCAACAACAGTCTGGAACACCACACAAAGCCATTAGGAACAGCACAACTATTGGGATTAGCAAACACAGGTGACTGGGGAGAAGGAGCAATCAAGCAAACACCAGAGCTATGTCATTCTCTGGGAGAGCTAGCATGATTCCCTTCATTTATTAATCTTCCTGTGGGGTTAAGGAGCATGTTGTGAAAAAAACTCATACACAAAGGCAAATTTAAAGCTCAAGTTCATGTTTAAGAATTTTGATATGCAGTAAATAAACTGTTCATGCTTTTTCTGAGCTCATCGATAAGGACAGAATTTGAGAGTCAGATGCATTTCAAGCAAGGGAACTGCACATAGCAAAGCCAGACAAGCTCCTCTAAATGTCCCGTTCCAGAGTTTGAAATTTGCACCCACTCTGCATCACATATTAAATTCTGCTGCAAACACAGAGTATGAGAGTTGGTGGATAAGAAGTTTGTATTAGATCCATTTTCACTCCTGACATACATCTCCAGCCTTTGGTGAGGCCAGCAGTGGTTATGCAAATCTCACTAGTCATAAAAAGTCTTCTTTTCCCTTCTGTTTTTTGGTTAAAATAAAAAGAACCAGAATGGAGAATTCCAAAATACCATTATATGAGCACAGTTTGTGATTGATGTTCATTCATTCTATGGAAAATAGAAATATTTCTTCTATGTCAACCATACTTTTAAATGTTACATTTAAAGCCCTAATGACTGATTAACACCTCATAGTATGAACTACATTGTACAAACGAGGATGTCTCTATTTCAATGAGCTTATACTCTAAGCAAAAGGTGGTTATAACATTTTCATAATTATTTGTAACCATTTAATTTCTGGTGTCTTTGGAAAAAATTAATCAAGCTTAATTGCTCAGGCTGTTCAAGAAACAAAAAGATCAACATGCTGCACACCACTGAGGTGGATCAGGACTGGCTGGCATCTGTCAGGGAGCATTTTATGCTCCAGGGAAACCCTGCCACAAAAAAAAAAAAAAAAAAANAAAAAAAGGAAAAAAAAAGGAAAATAAAAGATGAAGTCAACAAGGGATAGGATGTATTATTAAAAGTATAGGGTCTGATAGTTATGGAATGGAGGACTGAAAAGGCAGGGGAGGGAGTTTGGTGCAATGTGTGAAGGCAATAAAAAGAAGTATTGCTGCTTGGAAGATTTTATCACAAAACATTGTCAAAGATGTTTAAAATATCACCGTGCCATAGGACTTGGTAAAACCAAGGAAGAAGCAGGAGAACTAAAGCTCTCCTTTAGGATTTTTTTTCAGTTTATTGGCAGAAACAAACCTGTCTAATTACATTATTTCAAGTCACCTCAATTGTATCTGCCAACCCCAAGCAAAACATCTCTTGTCTTTTTTTTTGGGGTGGGGATGGGTGTTAGGGTTTTTTAGGTTTTTTTTCTGGTTGAATGTCCTTTTATCATTTTTACCTATAGTTTGAAAGAATCATTAGTTTGAAATGACAATTCAGTGCATTCCATTCTCAGCTTTTAACAGAAGGAAAGAACAGCCTTCCTTCAAATATTTCTTTTTTTTCTACCTAGAGTTACTCAATAAATTGTTGTGCTCTTTGAATTAATAATAATTCCTGTTGACCCATTTCTATGGCGTAAGCAATTGCTAAATCACAGTCTCACCAGCTGAATAGTACCCAGCAGAACCAAACAACAGGTTTTCAGCTCACAAAGGCAAAAGCCAGTTGTACCTGTGCTTTCTTTGAAGCTCTCCTGCAGCACGATGAACGAGTCAACGTGGCTCCTTGATCATCCCTTCTATGCAGATAAACCTCTCTGGGGAGCTGGGCTGAGATAATGCCAAAGACAGCTCTCTCTTTGTCAGATCAGCTCCCAAGGGTCATAAGATGATGGGGAAAGAGTTGAAGGACACTTAAAGCTGTCCTAACAATACCTGCCCACAGGGAAAAAAGAGAAGTGCATAAAAGTCGTTTAAATTCATCTTTGTTCTCTGTCATTAGCTCTGTGTTGGGCACAAATGGGCCAAACTACAGAGTCCAGACATCAATCATCTGCCAGACAAATCCCTCTCATAGCACACTGCCTTTCTCAAGGGATCACGTGTTGCATCTGTTGTACCTGGATTGCAGTCCTTTAGTTTTGACATAACATTTGTTTCCACAGCAACCAACTGGGAAACAACTATAGGTGATATAAACTACATGGGCAGGACTGCTATGATAAACAGTTCCAGCCTGCAAACCAAAACACCAACGAGAACGAAAAATAAATTTCATTCCATCTGTATAGAGATGCACTGAATAGTCAGATACAGGGCAGAATTCAAAGTTTCCAGTAGGATTCATATTTCCCAGCTATTGTTCTGTTACAGGTTGTCCTATCACCTGAGGATGTAGTTTTATGTTGAAACTATAAATAAAGCCATCATGAAATTCTCAGAGCAAACAGATTATTGCAGTAGTGATAACCAGAATGCCATTTATCCTCAAGTATATTGGCAAAGTCTCACACTTCAGTCATAAGGATACTTCAAGAAAGTACTTATTGCCTATTTATTTATGACAGTAACAACCTAAGCATCCCCAAAGACTAGAAAAAAATCAATTATTTGATTATTTAAGGACAGAAGTTGCATGAAAAGATCATTTTAACTGCCTTCCACATAACACAATTCTATTACATCAGCCAATCACTCATGGAAGAATGACACTTGCATTTGAAGACAAATTTGACTGCTGGGGACATAGCTGTTGTTTGACAGTGCTGCACTGCCCCAAATAGAGCTGGAGGTGCCCCAGCCAGGAACAGCACCCTGCTCTGTGCACTCCTGAACTTCATAGCTTTTTCTTCTTGGAGAAGGAAAAAAGTAAGGGTCCAAAGAGCATCTAAGCTTCCCTTTTGAGAAAATATTCAAGTCTACCTTTAAATTTATCCTTTCTTGGAACAGCATTCATTTAAATTAAAGAGGGATGACTTCTTGTCTGGGAACCATAAGTATTTCATGCAATGAAAAATATTCAATGCAAACTTTTCCAGAAGTTCATTGTTCACATTATAAACTCCCCGTGTTGTTAGATACTGTGCAAGGAGTCACAGTCCCTGCCAGAAACAAGAGTGTTTTGACATAAAATAAACAACAGTACAGGAGAGAGAGGTGAATAAAAGTCATTGCATTAACTCCTATTTATTTATTTTTGGGTATTTCACTTAAACAGTGCTGTATACCTTCATTAAAAAACACGGAGAAAAGTAAAAAAAAAAAAACCAACCAGGAACAACATTTAGCATTCCAGCCATTAACATGGGTGATTTGTGAGATACAGCAGATTTGAAGAGGGATGTGGAGGGTAATGGTGTACCATTGTGACATTTCCCAGCTCAATAAACCTCAGTAAAAAAATAAGCCTCAAAAGCTCCCTGTGAAGAAGGGTAGCATTGTTATACCAATTTTATTATGAGAAAATGAGTCACAGTGGGTTAAAGTTAAATACAGACTGAAGTCACACTGAACCTGTGTGGCTCAGCTTCAGAATGAAGCTCACCTAGGTCCTGCTTCTTTCTTTTAATAGCATGACCGTGCTGGCTTCTAAAGAGTCATAAATATATTACAGAAATTGCCTTTCTTCTGTCCCTGCATGGGCTGTCACAACAGGCTGAATGCAAACAGGGATGATTCCAGGGAACTGATTTCATAACCATACCATTCGGAGCTCAGGGATGGGAGAGACTGATGAAAATGTGCTGGAAGGCATTTCCCCCACGTGGTCTCTGCTTTTGCCTCACAATACTGAATTCTCTCACAAAGATTAAATATGTGCATAAACACAGGTGAGTGAGGCTTTTAACTTTTCCGCTCTTCACCAGCTGTTCTTCCATTCCACTGAATTTTCACTTACTGCATTTTCAGATTGACTATGAAAATGTGGGACAAATCAAAAAACCTCACAGAAGCACACAGAAGTATGGAAGGATGAAAAAACAGGAAACAATTGAGAGACTGGCAGAGTTCACAGACAGCGCTCTCTCTGCTTCATAAGTTTGATTTGAATTATTACCACCTCAGAACCCTCAGTCAATTCCAGAATACAAAATTTGGACTATGGCTGATAAAAAAACTGTAGCTAGAAAGCAATTCTCCATGTGTTTCTTTGCATTTTGTGCTCAGCAGATTTACAAAAGGGATGTTCAGAAATAAAATATTTCCTCTTTGGGCTAATTAAGGGGCAGGGCCATGGTGGTAATAATGAGAACTGGACTTCTGAGACTGTAGGAGAAACATTTTACACTGGCAGAGCATGTTGAACAGCTTTGAGACTGAAAATTGTGACAGCAATGAATGTCAGTTTAGGAAAAAAAAAATGGATCTGATGAATACTCTGAAGTAACCCTCACTGTTCCTAAGGTAAAATTATGAAAAAACCCCATTCCCCATTTTTTCTTTTTTTTACCTATCTTTTTTTCTTTTTTTTTTGGTTGACTTTTTGGGGGTTTTTTATTTTTTTGTTTTGTTTTGGTTTTTGTTTTGTTTTGTTTAAATAAAGGGTCTCTTTGGCTCCTGGACAGTGAATATGAGGGTTATTAGTTTTGTTTTGAATCACTAGGGCTAGCCATTCCTTTTCTCTTTCAAGAAGAAGAACAGAGAGAAAGAAAATAGTCTGAGCTTCATTTGCAATATAACCAGAAAGCAGCAAATCCTCAGCTCATCCACTTCTCTGGGAGATGGAACTAAAGAGAATTTACCCTTAGGGAAAATTTCCTGCTCCAGGATGCTGAGATTCCCATTTTCACCCTCAGAGCTGACCATTACCAGATGTCTCGAGAGTCAGGCAAGCTGCAAACCCTCGGCCTTCCATGCACAGTCAACTGACCCTGCTTGCCTCCCTACCCCTGCACAAATGTGAGTGCTGGAATTCTCTCTCTTCTTATGGACCAAATTTTTCTGCACAGTGTTGTAAATTCCTCGTGTCTAGCACCGCACATAGCGTGTAAGAGCCCTGGAAGATGGGAAGTTAGTTAATAGTGCTGTTCTGGTGAAGCTGTTACAAGGTTATATTTGCACTAGGGTGCAAATGTGGGAAGTGTTGCGTATAAGAAAGCATAGGAACACATTTAGACATTTTTGTTTACTCCCTACCCCCACTTCAACACATTTTTCAGACCAATAAATAAGAATAAAAGTAGAAGAGGAATTCAAAGCATGAGATCAATTTCTTGGGACAGCTTAATACTATCCCCATGGAGCAGAACCACAGTGTATGCGGTGGATGCACCTCCTGCAGTGCTGCAACGTCACAGCCACCTTGATTCTCAGCACTTTGCATAAACTAAGCACTTCAGAAAAGTTGGAGGGATCAAAATGATGAGGTGGATTTTTTAACATCATGCAAGTTATATCCTAAATGCTTATAATTATGTATTTTTTTTTAAAAAGGGGGGGGTGAGAAAGGAATAATTAGAATATGACAAATTATTCATAAGTATCTCCCCACACTAATGAGACATTTCACAAGGCAGTTAATTATACCAGAATGATTAGTGCATCCCTACTTATGCTGACACATCTGTAACATGAAAATCAGGTTGTTCTGAAAAATCTGATGCTGTTACTAGGCTTCACCAAATAGTGTCTCAAAAACATTTCAATGTTTCATCTAAAGGATTTTCACAGCTTAAGTTAATTGGAGATAACTTTATTCATCCAGACTTCTTTAATTTTCCACATTAGGCTTCTAAGGGATTTTTCATATTTTTTATTATTTTTAATAAATGATGCAACACTGAAAATTAGTCACTTTCTTTAATCAGAGGAGAAAGTAGGTTACTGCTGTGCATCCCATAAAACACAAAAACAACCTCATTAAAGATCTGGTATTTTACATCGTTCAGCGACAGTTTTGTACATCACCAGAGCTGGATTTCATATTAAATATTCCAAAGGATGTTGCAACAGCTGATCTAGGGATTAAGAATTCATGCCCTGGGTCAAACTAATAATTCTGGTTTCTCTTCAGTATCATCCATCGTAAATATTTTCCCCCTGAGGCTGGCTCTCAGATCCAGACGGAGCACATGATCACTGCGCTTTGCCTTTCTCCCGTGCAGGGTCCTTGCTGCAATAACCCCTGCTCTGAAGGACACCTTGGATGTCCATTTGCTCTGGAGGTCCAAGGTGAACAACTCTTAATCTGTCCATGCTCTGTTTCTCCATTGACAGCCACTTCTGGTGCCTTGGGCACCACTTGCTCTCCTGTCTAGAGGTAGATGAAATGAAGGGCTCTGTCTTTGGAGTGAACCTGACATGGGAGTAATAACTCAGAGTCACCCTCCACAGCTCCAAGCCCCTGCTAGCATGCAAATTAATACTCCACACACTGTCCTGAGCCTGAGCTTTTTTCATTATAAGATCTTGTACTTCCTGCCATTTTCCACTGAAGCTCACATCATAAAAATCCTGCTGTACTTTTCCTTGGCCAAACAAAAACACAACAAAAAATGAGCCTCTTCCCCATCCTATGGTGCATGATGGAAAATCCCCAGATACATAAAGATGCCCTGGCAGTTGAAGTGAGTGGCTGCAGAGTAGCTTTGTGGCTGGACAGAGGCAGGAGAGGCAATTACACTGAAATCAACAGATATTTTGACAAATTGCTTGCAACATTTTTATAAATCTCTTCAGAGTGTTGTGATTCACCCGAGTCCATCCTTCCTGGATTGTAGGTGAAGGGAACAAATCAACGTGGTTTCTGTAAGCTGCAGTCAATGGCTGCAGTGAACACCTTGTGATATTGGTAGCAGGGACAGGAACTGCAATTAGTTTTACTAAAGGGAGAAATGGCCTAAGGTAACAGAAGTTGGGAGCACCAATAGTAATTAATTCCACAGAATTAAACAGCAGTGTCATTATGGAATCTGTGGTTTGAAATAAAAAGGATGAGGCTTCAGAGGGCCACAAAAGCTTTTTCTCAGTCATTTTGTTACCTCTTTCTTTTTTTTTTTTTCCCCCCTTTTTGTTGGGAGCAACGCACCATGTAGAGAGAAAGAAAATGGACATATCATAAAGCACATCAGGCAGGGGTTTTGTATTGCACCAGTGCTGTACCCTAAGAGACAAGGTCAGAAGGAGGCTGAAGCTCTCTGCGCCCTGTGAGGGCCAGCCAGATATGGGATCTTTCCTAAAAGCAAACTCCCTCAGGTGTTTCTTGAGGTGGAGCACAAGCTGCACTACAAGTAGGTATGAATCCACCAGTCTTGTGGAGAAGCACGGACTCTTTTGGTCAGGAAAAGGCCTGTGAGCCCTTCTGGCTTGTATGATCCTGCAACCATACGTTGCAAAAAGACCTGGGAATAGTTGTCAGAGTGGTAATGACCAGCTATCTAAGGTTATGGCATATGGTCTTTTTCTCTTCCTCATAATTTTCACAGAACGCACACCTCAGAGGCTTTTTGTATTCTGGCAGGACAGCTGAGATGGGAGAAACGGATTATCCAAAAAGACCCAACAGTTATGTATTAACATCACAGGCAACTTCAGAGTTTTGGGGGACAGCTAAACCATCCATATGATGGCTGGAGCAGGCCCTGGTGCTGTGAGGGGTGCAGGTATGTGAGGCTGTTCGGATTCTTTCAAGCAGGTTTTTTGTCACAGAAAATATTGCAGAGGGCTGTCCACATAAAGCTGAAGCCCTGTGCCTTCACTTGTGCCACGCAGAGCGATGGAGAACATCTCTAATCTCATCACTTGAGTAAAGAGCTGCTGCCCAGAGGCAAAACTGGCAGAACTTGGGTACAAATACTCCAATATTCACAGTCAGCTATATCTTGCATTTGACAGGGCAGGGTGGGAGGGAAGCTGGTGCATCACTGCTTGAGTGCGCGAGTTGCTGATGCCCCACCAGAGGGTTATCAGGTGTGAACAGCTGACAAAGTCCCACCAGAGAGCCCAGGAGGCTTCCCCAGTTGCCACATGGGCCACAGTAGCCCAGGGCACCCTGACATTGAGGCAAGCTTGGTTTCAATGGCAGAGCACAGTCTTCCCTGTAGGCACTGGGATTACATTCTGAAGGTAAATTGGAGTATTTCTAAGTGAATTTCAGTTGAGCGGCCTAGGAGTAGATAGGATCTAAACAGAGCAGAAGGCAGGAAGAAGCTGCAGGGAGATAAGAGCAGAAAGAGGAATATCTTTATTTCTTTATTGTAAACCTGAGTGGCAGTTTCGCCTGCTTGATTTGGAAATATCAGCCAGTCTAGGTGATAGAACCAAGGACCAGAATCAAGTATGTGAGCTTTAGCAGTGTAATAGGGAAAACTTAATCCCCAAACCAACCTTACTGTCTCATAAGTGAGCTATATTGTGAGTTTACAATGATCAGGGATTATCCTCCAAAATAAATAATAAAATAGCATCCCGTATCTATGGCAAAAGTTAGAATCTGAAGGTATAAATTGGAAACAATGACCTTGACTCTTCTTTCTCAATGGCTCAGAACAAAAAATAAATTAAAAAAAAATCAGGTAAGTCAATAAAGTTCTCTTAGGAAAGATAAAGTAAGAAAGAAGAGAATTGGAGCTGAGATGCTTCCTATTTCTTTTTCAGGTATTACACTAGCTTTTCATCTCCCTTTGTCCTTCCCTAGTTAGAATCCCTATTTTGCATGCAGAGCCAGGTCCATGATAAAATCCCTCCATCACATCCACTGACTACAGCCAGCCTCAGCCAGGGAAATGGATTGAAGGATTCAGCAGGACCACAGTGTGCTTAAACCCCTGCAAAAGGGAGAAAAAGGAGAGCTGATAGAACAAAATAATGACCACATCCTTCCTGTTAGATAACAACAGTTACCATTGAAATAATTCCTTCTAGAATATAAAGGCCATGATAGTGCTGTATCTTCAAGGCTGGTTTTGCGATCATAATGAAAATACTAAAAGCACAGTTTCTTTTGTTCCCCTTCACACATTTCCTTCCAGCACTGGGAAAAATCAAATCACCCCTTTTTGTGCCTGAAAACATCAGATTTACTGCAACTTAGCAAGGTACTGCCCTTCAAGTGAGTGCTCACATTTCATAGTCACAGCCACATTTGTTTAAACTCCATCTCAGCTTTCAGTCAAGATATAGATCTGGGATTTACAGGAAATATTAGTTTTCCCTTTCATTGTCTTCCAAACAATTCCTTAATTGATTAAGGTTTTGGTTTTTTTTTTGCCCAGGTATGCTGCGAATTCCAACACAAACACAGAGAAATCAACTATTTAAACCAACATCACTCCTAACAAGATGATCCATTTCATCCTCTCATAGAAGCTACTGAACAATTTTGAATTTATTGTGATGGAAGGACAGTGTCTGCTTGCAATTAGTCTTATGAGCAGATTTATTCTCATGAGCAGGTACTGTAAAATAATTATTTTTGTTATTTCTTATTAAAAAAAATTTAAAAATATAAAACTATGCACAATTTAGCTTTGATTTCCTGGCATCTGAAAACACATTCCCAGAAGATGTTTCCAACTATTGTTTTACAGGAGAGAAAGAGAGTATCTCTGGCTTAGGAGACATTTGAGTTGACATTGTGGAGCTTAAAATAGGAACTCACTTTTAAGTACTTGTACAGTGTATAGCATTTATGAAATCACAATAATTTATCAATAACTGTCAATACACAGAAGCACTCTAGCTCAGCCCGGTGGGATTTCTAAATCTATCCACAGCTCTAGGCCTATTTCACTTCAGTCAGCTTTCTCCTATCCACAGCCACTAATCTTGATCCTTCTATTTGATTCTTGACTCCTAGCATATGTGATGGACCCTTAGAGTTTTCTTAATGATGGTTCCTAAGGTGACAATATCAAATATCCTTCACTGTTCTGAGACCTTTCAGTACTTCCCTGACCTCCAGATGTCCTTTTAATAAAGCTTTCTCCGACATCTCAGTACTCATAATCCTGTAGCCTTTAAATAACAACCCATCTAGCAGTACTTTGGTTTTAGGGATGAAGAATAGGCTACGCCTGTCACCCTGTGCTATCTCTTAAGTGCTTTTTTACAGGATTTTATTTTGCAGCTTTTCTGATCACAGGTTACATTTCAAAGGCATCGGGACAGGGGGTTTTTTAATCAAATACTTGTATGCTTCTCTTTATCCACTCCTCTCTTGGGCGTGCTTTTCTGCAGATGAAGAGCTACCTGCAAAGAGTTCAGTATCCTTGTGTGCCATCATGAAGGTTTGATATTTTCCCATAATGTGTTTGAAATGTGCAACAGCATTCCTGTGGCAAAACAAGGAAGTAGCCTTGCTGCCATGACCTGCTTTACTGCTTTGAATGTGTTAGGTACCTTTTTGAGAATGACTCTGCCTAGCAAGAAATGGAAATTGATGCCATTTTATTTATGTATTTCATTGGTTTGTTTCCTTGCAAAGACAAAGGAATATGATCTTTTTCCCTCCAGTGAACACAGAGCTTACTGGCTTTCCTGGATCTTCTTTACCAAAGAAGACAATTATTTTCTGAACCGCTTTTGCTTTTGTCTCAACTTTATAAGAACAGAAACTACCCTAAATCTTGAGCTGAGGCTGAGTTGGGATCTTTGAGTCCCTTTCCTTCCATAGTTCCAGTGTTTCAATTTTAAGAAAATATTTTTTTTCCATAAAAACATATTTTAACTCTGAAAAAGTGTTGTTTTTCATGTCTACTTCGTTACCTATTGTTCTAACATGAAAACTTTCAGAATTTACATGGTTTTTATTCACCCAAAGTGTAAGTTTCCATGTTTCCTTCCATAGTGATTATCTATCATAGCTCAAATTTTGGCATCTTTTTCTCTGCTGAGGTACAGAGTGAGACATACAGAACTGAATGCCATGAAGCAAATTCGTTATCCTACATCCAATAAAAATTGTTTTGGCCTAGTGACTATTTTTGGTTGAGCAAATGCTGATTTCTTATGATGAATTAACTCTTGAAAGGCTAAAAATTATCTGAAATATGTTCTCTCCTCTCAAAATCTAGGCTTTTATCAGGTCAGTTAAAACTGTCAAGTATGCAAACCTTATGGGAGATCCTCTGCTTCCATCCTGTTTTCATGCATTCACATCACTCTCCTATTTTATACCTATGAACAGCAGATACTCCAATGCCAATATTACAATTTCACATTTAACAACCTCTGCTAAAGTTAACAGAAGGCTGCCTAAGAACAAACTATCACCAAAAATAAAGGTCCTCTTTTTGTCTGACTTTGTTTTTCTTGACTGCGATGGTCTGAGATGGAAACATTGGCTTAACCTTTCCCATTTCTCTTCCACACTACAAGAGCATTTCAGCTCTTCTGGGAGTTTCAACAGCTTCACTCAACATCTTGTTCCCCATCACTCCCCCAGAGCCAAGTCATCCCACATCTATTGTCTGAGGGCTAATTCATCAGCACCAGCTTGTGTTGTGAACCAGCTTTTGAGGTTTGAAAAGCCTCGTGCCAGGTCCCTTGGGCAGTGTAATTCTCTGTATAGAGGATGAGTTAATATTTTGCCACATATCTTTTTGGTCATTTCAGGATCTCAGGGGAAATGTACTTATTAAACACTTATACAGTGTATTTGGTCTGCAAAATCGTTTACAAAAAGTGGCTGGAGATGTGTATACTTTATCCCTGTTGTAGATAGGTAAAAAATACCACTGAGATGAGATGTGCCCTACCTGGGATCACACTTAGCCTTGTACAAGCTGACAGAAGATAGGAGAAACTACTTTGTTTCCAGCATTAAGCACCACAAGACGCTCAAGTTAGTTTTTAAACTCAGGGCAGTGAAATTATCCCACATCCACAGTGTTATTTTTATTTGTTTTTGCTAGGCTAAATAATCCCTTGATGCTCATCCCAAGCTTTTTACTAGTCAGTTATGCTGGTTTGGGGTCTGTATGAAGTAGACTGGGGAACGGGTTATAAACCACTTTTTTCGTAGTTTCTTTGTTTGTTTCACTACTCTGCCAAAGAAAAAATATTTGCACTCTGAGAAAGATTTGGACTGGGTAAACAGCTCCAGTGTTGGGAGAATGTGTAAGGTGATAATTTCCCTGGAAGTAACATTTGTCATTTTCCCTTGTCATTTCCATTTCCATTCCATGTTTCCAACATTAATGTTGGAAAAGACATCTAAGATCATTGAGCCCGACAAGGCCATTGGGCTCAATCCCAAAGAACACACACAAAGAAAACTGCTACTGAGGTTTACTCAATGCAAGAAAAAACTGATTGTGACAATGGATCCCAAATAAGTTCAGCAATGTGGACTGGCATGCTCCTAAAATGGAGTAGTTGTGCACATGAGTAGCACAGCTGCTAGAACATGAACAAATTTCTAATGCAGGACATTGATATCATTTTGGGATGATATATGTGTGAGATTTGTGTATGTGTTGCTCTGTGGCACAAAAAAGCAGTGAAGGGCTTCTCACTACCTCTAGAGGCTGAAGAGAGGAAAGGTCTGTTGAAAACCAACAGCACAAAATGGGAATTAAGCAAAAATTTCGATCTTTGAAGAGGAGTATTGGTGTTTTCATGAGATCACTTCAAGGGTAAAGAGCAAAAGAGCTTGCTTCTTCCCCAAAGCCCATAATCAAGTGCCAGGAGTACCATCAGAGGGGTTATTCTATCTGTCACACAAGCTCTGCACCTGCAGAGGACAGAGCACTGCTAGGCATGAATCAGTTGTGCACTATCTCTCACAAAGTCAATAACTGACTCCATCAGTTTCCAAGATCTCTGTGCAATTTTCTCTTAAGAGGAAGCAAGACTGAAATACTCAGCCCCCAGGCAGCAGGTTCACTCCCTATAATTTACCATAAAACAGATGAGAACTTTTTTTTTTTCCACCAAAACCACACATACTCAAGCTCCCTCACTTTCCTTGACCAAGAAAACTACTCTACATGTGTCTCTGCTGAAAGCTTGCTTATCTTAGACTGCCCAAGACAACACTTTTTACAGGGATGGCAAGGAACATTCTTGTCCTCTCCATCCAGAAAACCAGCACATCACTAGGTAGCTTCATATCAATAAAGGTTAGCAGCCCAGCAGATCTACACTTGTCAATAGCTGTCAGCACATATTTCTCCAAATAGACAAAATTAGGTTGAAAATTAAAAAAAAATCCATTTAAAAATACTTTTTCTCTGCAGAGCTGTTAAGAAAAGAAAACTAATTTTACAAATGGCTCTCATTTATTAATTAACTCATTATGTATCAAGTAATTTTTAAGTGGCAGTAGTCAAGACCTTGCTATCAAATCCAAACAAGAGTAGAGGCAAAAGGAGCTTTTTCTCTTATAATCCATTCTGAAGCCAGCTTGGATCCTTAGCAAGCATTTCCATAGCCTACAGGATCTCTTTGGTTGTGTCAGAGAGACATTTATGGGATTCCCCCCTGCAAGACACAGACCTGGGCCCAGATGCAGATTTCCTGCTGTCCATCAAGGCTGGAACTGCTGCTGTAGCTGGTCCTGTGTGTGAGGTGGGGGGGGCGTCTCCCTCCTCTGCTCCATCTCCTAAGAGCTGTGATGTTCTCAAGTGCTTCATGATCCATCCCTAAGGCCTGTACCCTTTAACAACAAATGTCATCATTGGCACATTTTCCAAAAGCTACTTGCAGGGTGGACATGTCCAAAAGTGTGTGGTGCCAAATGGACAGAGACAGCGTCATCACAGGGCCCTCAGTTTCTGTAGGAAAACAGGATAACTACTCAAGCAATTTTTTTTTTCTATTTAGCTGTTATCCTAAACCAACACATTCATTTTGGATTCTTGACCCAGCTTATTCCTCAGCATTAACTATCACTGAAGTACACACTAGAAAGTGTGAGAAATCTAGGATCATATTCTAGTTTGGAAGTCCTATTCCCTGATTTCCTAACTCTATTTGTCAAAACATTTTTTTTTCTATTGTGAGTAGTAAAAGACAAAAGTCTTCTTCAGCTGGATACTAATGTAAAAATGCAATTTTCTTGCTTTTCAAACCAGTCCAGAGCAACTTTGACTCAGTATTCTTAACTCTGTATCACTCCACATGTCTTCTCTCCCACCTAAAATCACAGATCTGTCAATGTATTCCTGTTTAAAAGGAAAAATAGAAGTTTGGTACACTTAGGTGGCACGCAGTCAATTCTGAGAATTGCCAGATGCCTCCAACTCCACAAGTGCTACACCTATAGTAGCACTGAAGGCATTTGTCAGTGTCACAAGCCAAAGATCAGAAAAACATCAGAAAGAACCATGGCATTATTTTTTAACTTATTGAAGGAATTCCAAGTATCTATGCAGCACAAAAGTTTTCCAACTTACATCTTGCACTAAGCCTGAACTACTGGGCTGTTTATTGCACACTCCTACTCAATTCAGCAGTGATCACATAGGTTTTTGTTTACTTGGGGGCCAAATGAAGGATCTCTGGATTCTCTCTGGTGAGCACTTCAGGCATTATGTGGCAGTAAATATGGAACTGCCACACAATGGAGAGAAAAGAATTTTTAATTTCAGCTCTGAAGTCACCAGAAAAAAATTGTGAAGAATGAGATAAGAGCTACTGAATCCTCTGTAGGTTACACCAGTAAAGTATGCATACTTTGTGTGGGATTGTGGATCTCTCTTCCTGCAGAAGCAACAAGACACATTACACATCTCACAATCCTACCACCCCCAAGCTCTTAGAGAGCAAATGGACACAGCATCACACAAGCAAAAAGTGCTGTGTTGGTAAAGGACATTTGGAAGCCCACAGCAGCAGGTGACCATGCGTTACTGGGGAGATTAATCACTTCTCATGCTTCCAGAAAGCCCATTAAGAAATCTAATCTACAAAACGGGCTCTCCTGCATGCATTACTTGTCCATTAACATTCTGAGAGCAATTAGCAATTAAGCAAAACAGGTGATAGCATGTGCAGTCCCTGTGAAGTAGTGGAAGAGAGATTTCCATAATATTTTCACATTGAAGTAGAAAGAGCATAGCAACAAGAGGTGCAGCAGCAAGCACTATATTTGCACAGTCTGGCCAGGACAGGGACACAGCAACAGTTTGAAAAATTTGAACCACTGTATCTAAATAACATCTGAGTTTCCTTCAGTTAGGTTTTCTCTCCTTGCCACTTTCCTTTTCCATGATACCAGTCTGTATTTTTCCCTGTCTATGGTCTTATCCTCTCTCTGCCACCATTTCTCCTGTCCTTAACTTCTTGTTTTAATCTTTTTGGTGTGTTTAGTGGTACTGTGTTGATCAGCATTTTTTTACATTGCTCATGTCTATTGTACACTCATTTGCCACCATTTGTGTTGGGAAGATTTAGTTCCTTTCTCCTTCTGAGACTTTAAACCTCAATTTTTTCTCATTGGTCTACTCATACTTATCTGAATCACACTCCATGGGTGGCTTTTTCATCCTGTGAAGCATCAGGGGAATACAGTGAGACCTTTTATCAGCAGAAAAAGTAGTGTAGGAATACGTTTCTGGCTGGGAATTTTTCTTCAAAGAACTCTCTCTTGCTTCATCCCACTGTATTTTTGGCTCCATCCACCTCCTGGGCAGCATTTATAAGGTTGTCTGATCTGACCCTTTTTCCAGGTCTTTAGCTTTGTCTGGCATCTAACTTGATATGGATAACAATTCCCTGGCACCTCTCTAGCATAATTCTACATCATGAAATTCATTAAGGAGTTTCGTTTGAGGCAGCTGAGTCTCCACAACAATTCATTATTTGGCATCTCTTTGAAACTTGTCAAGAGGTCACCAATTACGGTGATGGTGGGCTGTGTGGTGGGTATGTAACAACTGTACAGCAAAAACTAAGAAGTCACCAGCAAATTTCTTGCAGTCTATAGCAATGAAATCTAAATGGGTTTTAGTCTGTACATCCATATCATGGACTTGATTTAAAGATATTTAAATGAAAGTTTTGCATCTCACTGTTAATATCCATCGAGTGTATCTTCAGTGTTGAGGATTTTTTTTTCTTCACCCTTATTTAATTTTCCTTACCTTAACTGTTTCACTTTTAATTGTGTTCACCTTTTTCAAAAACATTGTTATATTTCTTTAATCTCTGTCTTTTACTCAATTTTCATTTGTTTTTATCCTCTAATACCCCTGTTCACACAATGGTGATTTAGTTGAAAATAAGGCAAAAGGAATTAAGAGGCAGAACTTATGTAGACTGAAGATATTCAGGTCTAGACTTTACAATCCATTATTTCAAATGATTCAGAAATAATATGGTTTATCCTACTGCAGTATTCAGTATGAAGGAGATGGCCATCAGTTCTTAGATAATTGCATTACTGAAAGGACAATAAGTACAGGGAACAGGTTACAAGAGAGAATATTAAAGCAAGGTGAGATTAGTCATGGTATAATAGAATCACAGAGATGGAAAACACCTATATCATTCCACAAGCCCCTCTACCTTTCTGAGCTTAGATTGCTTTCCACTAAAACACAGCCTCAAATTCTTTGTTGAGTCTAACTCGAGAGGTGCTGGCTGGCATTCACATTCCAGTTTTCAGAGATTGCTCTTTACCTCTGGGGAGACTTCCTCTGCTTGTTGCTTTTGATGAACTAAGCATGGGGTCAAACAGCTGCACTTTCTTGAACAGAAAAACTCACACTGCATGCCATAGCCAAAGTGATGGGCTCCTGAAGGAGGAGTGCTGAACAGAGAGATGGAGAGTGTGAAAGGAAACCGCACAGAATGGCATTGATTTGAGTGCCCTGGCAAAGAGACCACTGCACTGCAGCCTGCAAACAGCAGCCTGTGGAGGCAGCAGAAAGAGCTGTAGGAGCTGCTGGAGGTCTGGAACAAGATGCAGCTTCCATTAGCAGTGACACACCAGTAGAAGTAAGCGTGGCTGTGCTTTCAGGACTCAATTAGCATTAGCCTACTTAATAAGGCAGGAATGCTTTTGAGAATATGAGAGATGCTGAAACAGTAGAATCTCAGGAAAGAATCTGAAAGTTTTGCCTCTGGGTAAACAGAAAGAACTGGCTGGAAATGGAGAGGTAGTCTAGAAAGCAAAATAAGCAGAACAGATAAAACAGCATGTAACTCCTTGCCTGTAATTTACCTACTGGAGAAAACCAAGAAAGAAGCTTGTTAGAATATGGTAAACTTTGTCCTGCATCTAGTGAAGGAGAAAAGGAGATAATAACTGATTATTAGTATTATTATTATAAGCTATACAATATTTTCCTTTCCAAAGTCTCCAGCAAGACTTTTATTATATGGAAAAATGTCATGCACATTTTTAAAAAAACACAGAGCCATGTGCTGGAGTAATGTTGGAAGAAAGCCAAGTAGAAAGAGGGATAAGAGCTGGAAGAGGCTTGCAGTAAAGATGATGTGCCTCATTCTTCAGTCACTCCAGTGAATGTTTTTTAGTGTGGATCTTCATTACTGCAAGCACTGTGTGTGAAGCAAACACATCTTGACAATACAAACTACACCCAAAACTCTGCTTCACTATCTGATCCAAGTGTCCCAGAAAATTAGTTTTCAGACAATAAAACTACTAAATTGTAATTGGTAATGTCCCACATTGTGGCTTAATTCTGAAATCTCATTGTTTGAGATTAGATTGGGGTTTAGCCTTGGTGTCCAAAAGAGACACAACTGTGGAATTACCAGAATTGATATATTGGTTGGGGCACAGTGATTCATTTCCATTATTAACATATGTTAAAAACTTTAGTGGTGTTTTACTTCACTTAAAGAAAGTCTGTAAGGTTGTCTCCTTTCTTGGATATATTCAAAAGTTGGGTGGACATAGGCCAGAGCCACCACTCTGGTTAATGATGGTCTGGGCAAGGGTCTTGGGCAAGAGATCTGCCAAGTGCTATCCCACCCCAGCCATTAAGTGAAGAACAGCCTTTACTTTCAGTTGAAGATGTGTTTTTGGAGGGATATCAAAACAGATTAATGATGGGGATTTACAATATTAGTGGGTATTAGAGACAGAATTAAGAATGCTTTGGCAAGAGGTAAAAGTTGCTGCATTGAACTCTGGCAGGAGCAGGGTGGGGAGGGTAATCTCTTGGAGGAAAATCAGGATCTCATAAATTAAGTTGCTGGTTGAGTTCTTTCAGCCTACAAATTTGTTTCAGAAAAGTAGCGGGTTGTCTGTTAATTAACAGTGCAAATTAATTTTTTTCTATCATTATTATGTATTACTACTTAAGTAATTGTTATTTCATTGCTGTTACATTTAATAATAATGATGTTTGTACATAATCATTTTATATATAATTATACATATATTTATATATACACATGTAATTATACATAATAGATATTTATAAACTACACTTATACATAATAGATTTAATAAAAGCTAAATAATTTTATTATGTAATTGTTATTATTATGTATAATTATTATGTGTTGCTTGGACTTTTTGTTTAGGTTTTCTATCAAAACAAAATTCAGGTCTGCAGACATATCCTCAAGTGGACTGTGTAGGAAATTCCCCATAATATGCTGGGGTTTATAATGAGATTTCTGCAATGTCATGCTGCTGTTCTACCTGACAAATAGTTGGCTTTTACTCAACGAATTTTGTCCTAGCTACTGTTCTATGCAGAGCACAGAGCAATATCTTTCCATGGAATATCTACACTCAAAAAATATTTACCCTGTGATATCTGTAAGGTAAATGTTACTTTATAAATTGGGATATTTGTCACTCCATGGAGTTGTTTGCTCTTTCCCAGAAATACTTATGCAGTACAATGAGAGTATTTACCCTTCAATTTAACCAGCAAATATTTGTAGGCCCCCATCTTTTATGTCCACCACCTGTTCTCAAGGCATCTCACTGCCAAATTATTTTATTTCTCAGTTTCTTTTCATTTTTTTACCATAAGTTGTTTGCTTCAAGTTTTTTCTGTGTCCCTGAACTCTCTCCTTCCCATTGATGACCACATTTCTGGGAACACAGGACCAAGGAACAGGGACAGGTTTCCACATGCCCGAGGCAGAGCAACAACAGAGGAACACAGAATCACACAATCACACAACCATAGAATGGCTTGGGTTGGCAGGGACCTTAAAGATCACCCAGTTCCAACCCTCCAACCCCATGGGCAGGGACACCTTCCACTATCCCAGGTTGCTCAGAGCCCCATCCAACATGGCCTTGAACACTTCCAGGGATAGGGCAGTCACAGCTTCTCTGGGCAACCTGTGCCAGGGCCTCACCACCCTCACAGGAAACAATTTCTTCCTAATATCCGATCTAAACCTCCTCTGGCAGTGTGAAGCCATTCCCCCTTGTCCTGTCACTCCAGGCCCTTGTAAAAAGTCCCTCTCCATCTTTCTTGTAGGCTCCCTTCAGGTATAGGAGGGCTGCCATTAGTTCATTCCTAAGACTTACCCTTTTGTTTTTTGGCCACTCATCCTTACATTTGCATATAACCAACCCACAAGTCAGGGCTAATTTTTAGCACACAACAGGCTCAGGTACAATTTGGTATCTGATATTCCCCAAGTGCCTTTCTTCACTATGGGTTTGCAGTTTATTGCTCCAACTGAATAGTCGTTGGAAATTATTTTCCTCTTCAGAGAAATTTCATTTCCCTTTTTTTAAAAATCTCTCCTTTTATTGCCTTTCTTTATGTAGAGTAGAATCTTATGGCATAAGTTGTTGTGCTTCATTAAGGATACTTATTCTTTTTTTACTGTTTCACCTATATTTTAAAAATAATGCTCTCTTAGTTCCTCTCAAATATTCTTAGAGTTCTTAAGCATTGCATCCACTTCATAAAAAATGCAGATAATACAACAAAAATTACCAGTAATCATAAAACACCAGGAACTATAATTGATTATTTTAAAATTAAGTTAATGAAGACATTAAAATGTTGTCAGGCTGGAGCCCTAAATCCCTTAGTAGAGTCCCTTTTCCCCCCAAAATATTGTTCCAGTCTATCAAAAAAAGAGATCGATTATAAACTGAAGAATTCCTTTCTCTTTTCATCAGAACAGTCATCTTTCTGCTTCCTTGGTACAAAAAGAAACTCTTCTGCTCTGTCCATTGTTAATCTGAGTCACATCTAAATGTTTTCACTGAATCAGCAGCATTCTAAGTCTAGATAAATTCAAATTTAAACAGAAAACTCTTACATCAAACCCTGTGCCTTCTGTCGTCGTCTGACAGTACATTCGTAATGCAATTGCCAATTCAGGAAATATTTCCAGTTCAGGAAATATTTGCCATGAGGATAAGCAATCCATCGATCACAGAACTACTTGTGTGTGGCAGACAACAGCAGGAGCTGTGTCTTTTCACAATCCTTTAGAGATACACTCAGACTAAGAACCAACCCAAAATGCTTTATACACCCTATGTCTGCTGCTGGGCATGTTGGGGATGCTGGTGGATTTATGCTCTGTTCCCTCTCAGGGACATGAATCTGGTCATGGGAGGTTGCAGGTCAGAACCAGGAGAGAATTTGAGGCTGACTCCTGGAGAGAAACTCACAGTGGTGAACAAGGTGCTGGCAGGGAAAGGGGACATCCATGTGCCGATCCTATCCGGCTGATGCTTCAAGTGTAGGGGTGAAGAGGTGTTTGGGCAGGTGAGGGAGTGAAAAGCAATTTCCTAATGCAGACAAGCTGGAGACATTGAAAAGAGGTGATTGTGGCTGGGTGCACACAACTGTAGTAATCTGAAAGCCTTTTCTTCTCTGAGTGATCTGGAGTGGCTGGATGGACAGACACTGACCTGTGGAGCTGACAGAGGGTGTGGGGATAGAGGGGAGATTGCAATTTCCTATGCAGTGTTCCCAAAGGAAGAACCACAGCCAAGGTACATTTAGCAGCTCTTTTTCCCTTACAGAAGAAAATAATTTCCAGAAATCATTGAATTTCTTGCCTTCTGTTCAAAATATTCTTTTCTCTCTTCTCTTCTTCTTTTCTTCATTTTTTTCCCCCTAAAATTTAACCCAGATCCCACTGAATGTAGCACATGTACGTGCATGAGAGATTAGTGGGTACCTCTGCCCCCCTGTTGCATCATTCAGCAGGCTGTGTGCAGAAGCACATTTCTTAGCTGACAAGCCCTCAAGAGGAAACTCCTGTTCTCCAAGAGGTGAGAAAGGAGAAGACAAGGCTGTGCTCTCCTGTATGCCTTTGTAGCATGCTGCAACTTCCAGCCTTCACTGCAAGGCAGCCAGGCAGTCACTTGTGCTCTGCAGCTGGGAGGCTTTTCTGGGAGAGCCACAATAGAGATTTCTCAGAAGTGCTTTTTGTCTTCTGCTTAGAAAGTAAAAGAGAAAAATACCCCTAGAACTAAAAATTGGCTAAAACATGACTAGAGCTAGATAAAACGTGGCCACACCTGTGAGGGGCAATTCAACACAGACAGCACAACCCTTCTTCTCTGTCTCATGCAAATAACATTATTTTAACTGGTCCCGACCAGTAAGATGGTCTGCAACAGCCTGGGAATCCTCTCCCACCTTGCTTTTCTATCCTGACTACTGATAAATATCGCAGTAGCCTGGACTGAACAAATACGAATACCTCAAAGTAACATTATCTAATTAAAATGTTCCTCTTTCAGAAATGCTCTAGATTATTTTTTTTCCATTTTCTCCTAAGCATCCTTAGCAGAAGTGAAGCTCCTGACTGAGTTATGGTCATTTGCACTGGAAATATAGCATCTTTTCTGGTTGGAGCTAAGCTTATTAAAAAAAATATAAAGAGCACGCTCCAAAAAGGCTGCTAAATTTTTAGCAAAATACATTTGCATGGATTTCTTCCCAGAGTAGAAATTCCTCTTTTTGCAATTGTGTGCAATTTATGACCACTCAGAAAATATGAGCCATGTTCTCTCCTCTTTTATACAGCATAAGCTTCAGTGAAATCAAATTACACTGATGTAAAACCATTGTAAATGAGATCAGAATCACAATCTGCCTCACCCAAGACAAAACTGTTTTGTGGCTAAATAATTTCATTTTGTGATTAATTTAATATTAGTGATGGGGTCCAAATGTGTTTTGTAAACTGCTTTATGAATACAATTTCATTCTCTGAGGTCATTGAAATACAAATGAAAAAACATTCTATTATCAAAGGTGCCACATTTTTTTGTGAAATATTTCCTTTTACACAAAATTCCTATTCTTCCTGAAATCCAAACGTTGACTTTTAGAGATTCTTTCACTGAAGGTGTTGCATTTGGTTTGTTTGGTTTTTTTTTTTTTTTATTTTAGAAAGACAGGTTCTTTACTTAGTTGGTTAATTATTGCTGAATATGCTCACTGTTGTTGCTGTGTCCTAGCTAACGTCTAAGTTTGTTTTACCAGGAAACCAGTGTATATCCATAGCTTGATTTGTTACTTTTATAATTAGCCAGCTAAACGAACAGTTTATAAAATTGCATCAGCACAAAGAAAATCTACTTGCATTCAGAAGTGATGTGCCCTCTGTTTGCAGAATATTAATTGTGACTGGAATAAATATTGATTATGCCCTTTGTAAAATGACCGATAAACATTTCAGTATTCTTTAAACACAAGCTGCTTGTTCCTGATAGATTGCCATACTTTCCCTGAGGAAAAGTAGAGGGAAAAAAGTTGGAGAATGCTGCATTAGATGTGGGAAAAGTACTCAACAAATGATCTTGTTAACAGAAAATTGTGCAACATTTACAAAACTTTAATTAAAGTCTTAATTTTATTCATTCCAAGTCTGCTGGTGTGAAAAAAAAGAGCTGTACTGGAGGATGTTTCATAAACTCCAAGTTGAAGATCCTATTCTACAGGAATTACTTTATCACATAAATTAATATAATACTCAGATCTGGTATTGAACTGAGGAAACAGCTCTTAATAATGTAACTTAGGCTGTAGTTCATAAAGCTGAGACAAGTAAACAATGTCTTGCCCTTTTTCTGTCCTGATGCAAATATAAGCACAATATATCCCCAGTCTTCTCTAGAAACTCATTATTCATCCAGGTTTTGGCTCCTGAAAATGACCAAATTCTGGACTTTTTAATGCAGAGAGAGATCACAGTCTTTCAGTAGAATGAATATTTTACTATAGTAGAATACTTTACTTATTTTAAATCTTAATTTCTGATGTTATAACTCCTTCTAAGCTGCAAGGCTCCTCAGATCAATGTCACCAAGGTTCAAACCATTTTTCCTTCCTCCAGTATGCTTCATAAGGATTATCACATTAAAAAGGAAAAAAAAAACCCCTCCTCTATTCTCAGTCTCTTTTGTTGTCCATCTTTTAATGTCTTCTGATTAAATTTGATTTTGAGATTTGTAGTTACCTTCCTTACTGGGTTCCCTTAAATGACCATAATTTTTCCTTATAGGGAACAATGTTCAGATCTCAGGATGTTCTCATACTCATTTTATTGAGGCAGCTCATTCACTATTTCTATTTCTAAGCATTTAGATTTTACTTCTGGTTGACAAGTTCCCTGCCTGAGCACACTTTGTCAGAGACATCAATGTACAGCAGCTCTTCAGGGCTCTCCAGCTGTCTGCAGATGTCATTTCCAGGTCTTTGGTTACATTCTACCTTCTCATAACATCTCTTGGATTAAATACAATCTGACATATAGCTTGAAATGAAGAGGTTAATTGAGTCTATATAATTGATTCTGTACTTATGTTCACAGCTCGAGAGTGTTGGATCTAAAGACATACGATTATCTATTCCTGGCCACTTAAGCTGGGGCAAACCCTATAACCACCATTTAGTCCAGATCTTATTGATGGAAATTTGCATAAAGACAAATTAATTTTTTTTTTTCGATCCTTACATACTAAAACAGTGGCACCAAGTGGGAATCAATATTTTCATTAGTGGTGCTACTCCTCAGTGATACTCTACTTTAAAGAGGAAGGACAGGTGAGGAGTCCCCTGGATGTGTGCTCAAGGATTACAGGGTGTGTTGTTTCTATTTAACTCACTGCAAAGGGACAATCCTCCCTGCACTAACTTTGGCTGAGGCGGCTCCCATCACTGGACACGACTTCTTTGTTAGCCAGCCAATATTACATTGGATTCTGTGAGCAAAGATGCTTTCTTATTCTGTCATTCATAACCTAAGATTCTGGGTAGCAGATTTACTGAATTCAAGGTAAATAAAACAAGACTAAGTTATTGCTTGCTCTTACTTTCACCAGAACATATCCTGATTATCTGCAGAGACCTCCCACTTGGGATTTGCACACAAGTACCAAGCACAGGGAGCATTTGCTCTCTAAGTGAGGAAAGACTCGTAGCAAGGTGGCCATGCAATACATTTTCCTACCTGAGAGAGCAAACTCTTTTCCACTTTGCACCAGGAGATTCTGTTCCCTGCACACAATAAACAGTAGGCACAGTGCTTTCTACACACAAATTACCAGCTACTCTTCCAGATAAACAGAACCAGGTCTGGCAAGGAAAATGCATTTTGCTGCCTCTTGTCTCAGAACAGCAGAATCAGGAGAACAAGAAAGCGAGATGGAATGAATAAGAGTGAACTGCCTTTCATGTCTTGGAAGATCTTTGTGGAAATCAGTCTCCAGAATAAATGTTCATAAAATGAAAAAGCTTGTGGAGTATTTTGCTTCCAAAGTTCATTGTGCCTGGCTTAGCAGACATTCTGGGCAGAGAGGAGCAGAAGTCACTTAGATGTCCAATTGGACAAAAACTGACTCATAACTTCAACCTTTTTCCTCAGCACTGCCTTGTAACAGATGCCTGGAATGGACCTCCATGGGCAGCTCTCTGTTCCTGCTGAGCATGTGCAGCCCTCCCACCTGGCCCTCTCCAGCAGTACCAAATATATTCATCTGACTGGATGACTGAACAAACTAATCTATCAAAGAGGTAATATCTTATGAGAAAGGGAGAATGTCTCAGAGGGGGACCAATAATTGGGACTACTGCAGGCGGGAGCTAAAGCACAGTCTGAAACTAATATTATAAACCAGGCATTTTTTATTTGTCACTGACATTTAAATCAGAAAATCCAAAATCTGTGTAGTGTCCAGTGAAACAGCAAGCTTAAAATAGCTCTAAGTGGCAGAATAGCCAATTAGCCTGGAATAATGTGAACTGAGCAAAGCACAAAACCCCCACATGCTTCCCTGGTGGAGCAGGCTGAGGCCACCTGGGGTAGTTTGCTGTCTCCAGTGATACCTAATGACCAAGGTTTCAAAGGAATCTCAAATTTTCAGGAAGCTACTAATTACTCCTTGCTGAACCAAGAGCAGAGCTGATACAGCTTCTGATCAGTTTATGCTTGGACTACGCATGTTTTCCTTGGTCAGTGTAACTGCATTGTCTATTCATGCCAAGTACCTTTCTTTTTTAAAACAAAATCCAATACTGATAAATGGTTGTTTGTCCTCATATCCTCATCTTGAGTTTACATGAAAAAAAGCTATAATCACAGTTTTCTTTGAAAACAACCCCAAAACAACAGTGGACCAGCTTCACCGGTGCTGAGGGAAGTAGAAATTACAAGTAAGAGATTTTTTTCACACACGTGATTGAATTCTGCAAATACTAACAGAGCTGTGGACAACTTCCCAAAACATTAAATTTATGGGAAGCCTGGTCGTTCTCTTTTTTGAATTTTTTTTTCCATGGACAGGAAATAACAGGAAAAAATACCCAGTTGTAGAAGGCTTAGATTAGAAGAGGGCAGTGCTCAAAATCTTTCAGCTCTGCATTTCTGGCTTAGGTTAAAGGCAGCCCAGAAAACTTTCCTTCTTGCTTCCTGAATTCAATCCATTCCAGGACGAACATTATTAAAGAAATAATATTGCTCTCAATTGATGCTAGCACTCTCATAGACAGAAAAATGAAAACATTTCAAGATTTGTTTTTATGACTTCAGTTAATCTTTTCAAAACAAATTTAAAGACAATAGAACTGGAAAGGCAATTTGCTGCTGTCTTCAGCTTGCTGATTGCTTAATCCTTGGTTATCACATCTCTAAATTGGAAATCTGGGACTTTCATGCAAGTACTTTACCCAAGGTTTCTCGTGCACTGGGGGCTGTGGAAACCTGGCTTTTCCAAGGAAGGCAGGGAGTGAAAAAGGGGTCTTCTCATCAGGGGAACTATTGCTACCTGCATTTGGTCCATTTATGCAGTGAGGCACGAGGGTTTGAAAGACAGTTGCTCTGTGGAACTGCTTTAAAGAGAAGGGGAGATTACCCCTCTGTAGCTTTTATCACATCCATATGCAACTTTATTATACTACAATTTCTAAAGTGGAAAGACAGGAAAAGTGATATCAAGAGGTTTCCTCCCTCTAATAACCATGTTAACAGATACTCAAGCGTGTTTTATAAGTGTTCAGATGGGATCTGAGGCTGACCACCAGCTGATGACAGTATCAACTTCCAGCAGCACAGCTTTGAAATTTTATTCTATAGAATTGTTTCTGCGGGATAAGGAGAAGAGGAAAAGAGAAATGTGGAATAAAATATTAAAAATCTCTAGGAAAAACATCAAAGAGAAAGAAGAATTTGGCACTGAGATTCCTTCGATCATGGATCTAAATTATGTTGTGGGAGCAGCATAAAAGAGGGTTTGAGGGCTTTTTTAATTTAGATTTTTCACTGAAAAATAAATGTTCTTTTCAGAGGTTAGAAACTGTTCCCTCAAAAAATATTTCTTACAGCTTAAAATAACCAAGTTGTACTTCTTCTGATGGCAAAGGAAAGATACAGTGGTTTAAGCAGTCAAAAAGTCTTTTTAATGCTACCAAGAGAGTATATCTTCTTTAGAACATAAAATATATAAAAAGGGGATTCTATTTTTTTCTTCTTCCTAATAAATTTAAACTATTCTATTCAAAATTTCTGAAGAGCAAAATATTTTTTCTCTTCAGAATAGTAATGGAAAATTGAAATCAGTTACAAGAAAATGATGAGGCAGGTTTAATGTGATGTCTGGAATTCAGTCTTAAGTCTACAGAGGCCAGAGTATTAGAATAAATCAGCTGCTGCAGATTTGTTAAACTAAATGAAGAATGTACATTTTATGATGTGGAAATGTTGATTCATTTGTATAGAATTTTTTTTCTTTGCAAACATAATTTTCAGTTGTCTAAAACCACTGCCAGAATTGACCACATCTAATGAAAATGCAAAAAATTTGAAACAAATTAGGTAGCCAAATTAAGTCTTTATATAGATGTCTCAGAACTTTTTGTTGTAGTCAGGTCTCAACTTCCAGCCAGCTAATAAACTTTTTTCTTTTTGTATCCTTCCCCCTTAAAAAGTGGTAATGAGTCTCTGTATTTTCCATACTGACCACCAGCTTAAAAGGGAATAAAACAGCAGAGACAGACCAAGGAAGAGACAAGTAATTTGAGGATGTAAAAGGCAACGTGCCTCACTAAGGTCTGTTAGTGGAGGGGCAGTCTTTCATTTCTGAATTCTATTTGAAATTCTAAATCAAAGGTAGCTTAGCAAGGATGTAGAGAATCTGCAAACCTTTCACAGTGTTTTTCAAAAGAGGTGTTAGTAAAAAATTAAATAAAATTTCTTCTATCATTTGAGTCTCAACACAGAGAAGAAAACTCATCATTTCCATACACTGAGACAACAGTGGTGCAAATTTATGGAAGTTTATGTATAAATATGCATATGAATAACACATAGAGAGCCTTCATGTGGTGACAAATAGAAGACATGTCTGAGATGTCTGTTAAAACGCTGTGTGGACTCAGCCGTGCTGTGTTCACCAGCAAACACAAAACAGTCGCCACTGTAATCAACTGCAGTGAAAGGAGAGACAGTTTTGGAAGCAGTGGAAGGTTTTCAAAAGGGGAGAATGGCCTCCAGAAAGGTCTAGGAGAAAATGCTGGAACTATTGGACAGTACAAGGTACAGTCACACAAGAATCATAGAAAAAGGGCACTCAAGCTGTGAAGTAACAATGGTACAAAAAGGCCACAGAATGGGAATGGTTTATGGAACTGGCTGTAAGACTGGAATTTACCTTCAACACACCAAATGCAAGAAATTTCTTCAAAATAAAGGTGCTGTATTTACAGATGGGAAACATCCATATTTGGGTCAAGTGCCCCTTTCAAATTCTGAGTTGCTAAAATCAAAGGATATGTTCATTTTTCCTTTCCAGACTGCTGATCAATAATATTAAATTTGGAGAGATAAAATCTTTTTCCTGTGTTTTCAGTTCCCTACATCCAATCTCTTCTCAATGTACACTTCTTTCCCCGTTCCTCTACGGTACTTTTTTCCTTCTTTTCAATTCCCTCCTGCTCCCCTTTCATTCCTCAATGCAGCCTTTTCTAGACATCACACCAAAGGCTCCAGATCCTTTTTTTCTCTCTCTCTCTCTGCTTTTTGCCCATTTTGTTCAGTTCAATGCAGCTTCTTTGTTTCACGGACTACAGCACATGTTGTGTTTGTACTTTGCTAAATCCACAGGACTTCTGATTCAGTTGAGCTCCCTGATATTTGAGTGTGAATAATAGATAGTGGTGCAGTGGCTGGAAGTGCCAGCTTCAATCCATGTGCAGAGAGGCAGAATGAAAAGGAAATGCCTCAAATCTGAACTAGCACAATCTCTGAGAGTTCCTCCCTGCTCCAGGTAGAAGATTTTTGTGGAGCAAAACATGGGAGCCAGCAGCCCCTTCCCTTTCCCCACACTATATTTACACCAGTGGGCAGTATTACCACTGGCCAGTGGTCACCCTAGGTTTTTGCTTTTCTTTATTTTTACTTCATCTGGTAAGCAATTACTTTTTAACCAAAGCCAATCATTTCTAGAAGAGTGAAGACAGCAGACAGAAAGTTAGGAGTGAGGTGTCCTGCTGCTCTCCCTCCATGCCTCCATCTCTCCCACTGAACTCCAGCAGCCACCTTTTACTGCATCATGCTTCCAGCTGAGATTCATAGGATCTGCTAATTAATGCTGCCTAGGTCTTAATAGCAAACAGATATTTGATAATCCCCGAGCATAAGGATATGTATTACCTTCAGCATTACTGCAAATCTGGCTTCCATTATTTGTATAAATTTCTTTGCAAACTGTATGGTGTAACTTATGATGAAGTTAATCATAAATTACGACTTAAATTATTCATACCATTGTTAAAGAAATGCACAGTAAAGCATCCTGCAAATAGGATTAACATACACGTATGGAACTTTCATGAGGCTCAAGGAACAGAACAACCTACTAGAATTTCATGTATTAGAAGTCAGAGAATCCTTTTCTACCATCCCATTCTTTGCCTCCCGCCACCATTAAATAATCCCCAACAAAACCACAAACAAACCCAAACCAAATGATGACAGAAGAGATAAGTGATGAGGGATTAATAGAGTTTCTCTTGACCCTGGGAATAACTCCACCTAGGAGAGATCGGGTTCAGAATTTTCTTCCCTGGGTTGTATCTGATATCAGATTTTATATTAAATAGATTACATATAAATGTCAACATTCTCCTCAGCATATGAATATGACGCACATAGAACTAAAGTAAGAAAACACTAAGCATCTTTGCAATTAATTCCAGATGGAATTCTTCTGTTATTACAGCCACATTTATAAGTATCTATATTTTATATATATATGTTTATCAGACAGGATGAGGCAGCCGGAGTTGGAATGAATGACAAGAAGCTGATTTGCTCCATAGGGGAATGTCTTTAAGTCCAACAGTATTCTGTGTATTCAAGGCAAGGACATGGTAGAAACCAAGAGAAAACTTATCTTTAAACTGCATTGAGGCAAGCCTATCTTTGGCAATACACTGGTTTAGAGCTGATTTATGAGTTCTGCTGAAACAGATAACCAGCAGATTACAAATAGTCAAGATTTTTACACAGCTTTGTTGAGCTGCATCCCATCTCTTTTAGATTCAGCTTCAGGATGATTCTAATTCAATAACTGCAGAAGCAACAACACTGATATGAGTGTGTCTGATAAAAATGTATTTCACATTCACAGGGGAGGCTTATTTCCAAGACACACTGATTCAGTCAGGATACGAAAACAAACACCATATTAGATTTTTTTTTTTAATCAAACCTAGGTGACATAAATCAAGTGTGAGATGATGATTGTGGAACCATCACAGTGAAATATGTGTAAATGACTTTCAGCAGACTATTTTAAAAAGTAGAAAAGGTTTATGACAAATAATTAAAACCCCAAACCAACAAAAACACCACAAAACAAACAAACAAGGAAAAAAACCCCACACAACCTGGAAGAATACAGGTTTGAACACAACATGAAAGAAAGAAAAGTAACATTGAGTAAATTCTCATACATATAGGAGGCTTTGTAGCCTAGTTAAGAGGTAAAGAAAGAAACACCCTTGTTTTGCTTAGAGGAACTCAGTCCAAAGTACTTGAAAAAAATTAAATTTGCAAAACAATTCGAACTAATCGAAGGCTGCTCTCCTCAAGTATATGTGAAATAATAAAAACCAATCAAAAAAGAGTAAGAATAAGAATAAATATAAACCCTGGTCAGAAAAACAACCCTGTTATTAATCTAGCCCTAAGAAAGTTTGTGGTTAATAATGTCAAAAAGAAAATGTGGCAGAGCTGGGCAGGTGGACACTTCACAGAGAGCATGGTGGAAAGGCAAAGATCCCACCAGCAGCCCTGGCTCAGATTGGGAAGGGTCTGTGCTGGACAAAGGTCTGCATGACCCTGGTGGGTTGTTAATGTGGATTTGTTTAGAACGGTCTCAATGTCTGTGTGCCTCTGCCATGGCCGTGACTCCTGTAGAGTTAAAAGCACTGTTCTTGTTCTCTACTGGAGTCTGTTTCTAGCAGCATGGGATCCCAAAGAGAGCATGTTGGCACTGGGTACATGATACCACATCCACTTAGACACCAGTGTGGAGTAGCTCATTTGGATGGGGTCTTTGCAGGTTTTATGATGTAAACCTCTTCCAGGTCGTGAGATTCCAGATTTCCATGAGAATGAGATCTGATGCTTGTGCCAGGAGAGGATGATATAATCATTTTGATAGGAGCAACTGCATAGTGCAAGGTGCTAAGGCAGTGTATTCAGCAGGATTACAGAATGAACAGTGTGAATTGCCTGAGCAATAGCAGAGCCAAATCTGTCATTTTTTCTACATGAATATCCACAGGTTGCTCAGGCTAAGGGAGGGACACTTGAAATTCTGGGGTGCATAAAAATATTCACTTAAAGTAAGCATGCATAGGTTCAACTGTCGACATTCTGAGTTGGATTCCATGGGTCTAATTTCACTTAAAAAACATCATATAGATGGCCTTGGGAGCTGTATTAGACCATGTGCATGAGTGTCAGGACTTGCATGCTCTATTGGATATATTTCCCCTACATGTGTGCTTTTAAACGAATATTGGGAAAAGACTTTCATATACTTTGTGGTGCTAGTACTGAATAATAATAGGCAGCATTTAAATGCCAAAACAAAGCATGAAAAATTTGATCTGCCTCAAGGGTGTGTCTTTGAAGGTGTCAGAGACATTAAAAACAAAGACAATAGAAGAAGTGATACTCCAGATGCACACATCTGCATCAGTTCAAACCCAATCCCCAGTGCCCAAAGCTGTCAAGCACAACTTGCAGGAGGAAAGAGAGAGTATTTATTTTTTAATCATCTATCTAAGTACAGAAAGCTTGGAAAGGGCTCTGGGGGAAGCTTCTTGTGGTTGAAGTATGTTCTACTCTTCCTTACCATACCCCAACACAATTCTTTCCTCCCTGTTTCTTGTAAGCCTTTTTTCTGCATGGCTGTAGCTCACAAGCTCTTGTGGTTTCAGCTGCTTCCCAGACACAGGGATTCCAAAGGGGCACCACACTCTGCATGAGGGTTTAGTCCTTCCTTTATTCCTGACACACAAGTGAATGAGCATCCTGTACAAAACACATTCCTTCACCTAAAGCCATAGCCTGGACATGAACTAGGGGGAAGCTGTGGGGAAGAGCAGGGGAGGCTCAAAGTGGGAATTCTGGCTGTTCCCAGTGTAACAGGAGCTTCACTTGGGAAGTGCTATCTTTTCAGCATTGCACTGATGTTGCATAATGCCTGTGTCAACACAGCATCCACCAGGGAAAGCCCTGGGGTATGGTGGACAGTCCTGATGGGTTCTTTGTACTACTGCCCAAAACGGCACCGGTTTCTCTTCCTGTGGGGACAGAGCCACACCAGACACTGCAGAAGGAGCAATTGGCACTTGTTCCAGCATGCTACAGTGCATCTGAGCACGGACAAAGCCAAGAGCTGAGCTAGGGATCTATTTTAGAGAGAAAGGGCCATTCTAGGGAATGGTACCAGTGGACTGCTGGAAAATGCCCTAAATGACTATTACGTAGTCTAATTCAGTTATATGGTTATGTTTCATTATAGTGTTCCCTTGCAAGACTTATTCATTAGCAGCAAAAATGTCAAATTATTACCCTTTTGCCTTTTTTAGGAAGTAACCAGCATTTCTGCGTGGATAGGCAAAAGCAAGCTTTTTATTATTATTATTCAGTTTCTATGGTCTTATTTATCACCTATTTCCACTCCATGGCAGCACCTATTGCGATCTGTAGATGATCTTCAGAGAAGATGGAACATTTATGTTCACTGTCATCCCTCGTTCTGTACATATTAGGACTGAAGATGTGTTCAAAACAATAGAGTTGCTTAGATAGGGGAACTGGCTCTTTGCCTGTGATACACTGTGAGGCCAGCTATTGGCAAAAGACTTGAATTTTTAATATCTAATTCCTTATTCAAATAATATAATTCTAATTAACCCATCTATGTGCGCTTAATAAATTCTATTAATTATTTAATCAATACTCATTTTTATTAAATACTGAAAATCATTAAATAAACACTGTCAAGGAACTTAGATATATTTATTACCGATGCTTTTGCCTATTTCAGAGCTTCTAACTTCAGCAAATTATTGAATGTCTTTCTAAACTTGTTTTTAATTTTGTTCCTACAAATTGTTTTTGAAAGGAGCTTTGTTTCCTGCCTGCACAACAGAGGACACAAAAAAAGCTAAGACCTTCTCTTTGGCATCACTCTAGATATTCCCATTAGACTGACAAGGTACAACAACGCAGCTAATGGTCAGAAGAAAATATTTGTGATCATAGGGATTTTCCTAACCCTCTGCTTCCACTCAAAGGCAAATGCAGCCTGTCTCTGCTTAGGGAATATCTTTGTTCAAGGTAGTCCACTATCATTGTGGAAAGGTATATACAGATATGGAACTACTAAGAGTGTGCAAATATGTATAATTATAAATCATTCTATATTATACAATGTATATAAATACACAAACACAGCAGCACATTCAATTTTTAAATTAAACCTTAGGCAGCATGGAGTTAAGCCCCATCCTGGAAGGAAATCACACACAGTGGTGCCATGGCTGTTCCTCTCCCAGCACAGGAAGAGCTCTCCTGCTGAGTCCCCCTCACCTCAGCTCTCCCTGCCTGAGCAAACCCATCCAGCACTGAGATCATTATTTCACCCACTGGCACCTCAGAAATCCTGACGATCGATGTTCTTTAAAAATTAAAATGCAAGTTTCAAGCCAAAATATCTCAGCTGCCCCTGTGTGCCGCAATGTTAAATACAAAGATCAAGCAATGGTTTTATGGTAACACACAGAGCAGCCACAAACAAAGTGCAGCCCAGGCCGCAGAGCTGAACAGCTTGCTTTAGGCAATCAAAGAAAGTTACAGGCAGCTCATGTCAGCTACTCACAGTGCTGCATCACAACCTGAACATCAGCCCCACTCTCAGAGCTGACACTTTCCTTCAGAAGCACACGAAGGAATGGAAAGTCACACCGTGTTCTAAGCAAGACCTTCATCTCCTGGTCTGTTTTAGACCATCCATATAAGAAATACAAACTTCAGATTTACACAAAAACCAGAGGCTTTAGAAGTTTCTAAAGTGAGTATTCTTCGGCAGCAAAATTGTACTGCTATCTCTGAACTCCATCCAGACCAGCACTGGGGCATCCTCACAAGGAGATTAGGAAAGGGGCTATATCTATATGGAAGTGGATTAGAGATGCTTGCTCAATTGTACTGCACAAGGCTGTAAGAAGAAGAGCTCAGAAACACTTCAAGAGCAGGAGTCCAGTGTTGTGGGAACGTGCCACATCTGGTATCTGAGGGAGAAGAAGGCTTACAGAGGTTATTGAGAGGCAGCAGAGGAAAAGTGGGAAAAGACTCCGTGAGCTGAAGCATGATGCAAGAACTCCCCCACAAATCCTGCTGATGTGGAATTTGTAGGGCAGACAGAACAGCACATGACACTGCCATGGCAAGCTGCCTTCCTGCTGGGCAGCTGGAGCTGGGAGCTCAAGCAGGAGAATTAAAAAGCAATAACTCTCCTTGTCAGCAAGACAGAAATATTCTGGAGATACTGAACTCAAGTGAATGTGTCTTCAAAGACACTCTGAATATATTAGAGCATTCTGCAAATGGCACTGACTTAATCCATTTCCCATGTTCAGCCCAAACCACGGTCAGGATTTAGATCATTTCCAAAGGATTCCCACTGCCAGGACCTGATGGAAGCCAAAGAGGGCAGACAGGTGCTAACCTGCTGAAATCTGGATAACACAATGCCCCACGCAGTGGAAGGAAGTAGAATAATAGATCAACAAATGAGTTCTATGAGGTGCATCATTTAATAAGTAAGGAAGAAAAAAAAATTCTATAAAGTGACTGTTTTCAGATACTGCTGGGATAAATCAATTTAAACTTTGTACACTGCTCAGGCTATAGCTACAGAATTAATGTCCTGTGTAGCAGCCAATCTAATCTTCTTTTTTAGTAATGCACTGTGAAAAACCTATTATCCTACCTATAATTCTTACTGGCCTGTTTCTATTTATTTCTTCAAAGTCAGTGTCAGCAGGCAAGTGTAGTCTGCCATTTAGCAATAGGGGAATATGTTCACCCACTTTAGAAAATGTAATTTCACATGTGGGCCCTCATGTGGGGGTTTTTTGATGGATGATCCTCAAACCAAAACGATGCAGTAAACAGACAACTGGAGGAAAAACACAAACCAGTCATTTCAGGAAAATGCAAGCTCTTAAATAATGGACACTGTTAGGGGACAGCAAAATTGTGTTCCTCACTACTCTTGTTAATACCCGTTACTGTTCACTCTTGTTTTGTTACTACCCACTGTGTTGCTTACATTTTTGGTGGCATTACCCTAAACTTTTATCCAAGCCAGTTCCAGCATGTTGCAAAGTTTGGCCTTGAGCAGAAATACCAAAGCTGGTGGCCAGAGCCACAGCAGGAGTGGCCCTGGCAGCAGGAACCTGCCCCATCCTTGCAGAACAGCTGCTGGGGTGCACCCCCTGTGCCAGGGGCAGCGTGATGCTCGTGCTGTGCCAGCAGGAAGGTGGCAAAGGGGCACAAAGACTGCTCAGGTGGGTCCTTTGGAATGCTTGGGAGGGTGGGTACTCAGCATGCCCACCTGTCACATTAGCTGGGGGCCAGGGAGGGTTTTTGGGGACAGATGCCATTCACCACTCACCAGAGTTGTGAGTTTTTAAAAATTTTCTGGGCTGAAAGTGTGGGTTTCCAAAACAGGTGCACAAATCACGGAAAATACCTGGAATTTGTAGTGGGCTTCTGAGAAAGAATTATTATTAGCTCAGAGGTGAGATTCCTAGGCTAGGGCTTGTTTGCTCTTTTCAGTTGATACAGAATGATGCTCCCCTTAGATAAACTGCATGCAATTTAATGCAAAGAACACCTGCAGCTGCTGGTGCTTTGGGAAATCTCTAAGGATGGCCTGAAAACACAATGCTTTGTCTCTGCCACTTCCTTTTTCCCTTGGTAAGGTATTTTGGGTAAATAAATGAGGAGAGTTCGTTAGCGTGCACTGGCTAAACAATTGTTAAGAAAATACCCAAGGGCTGTGATTTATGATAATTTTCATTGGAACAACCTAGGGAACCTAATACATAAATCTTCAAGATTGTGCAGCTCACTTTCTTTGGGCTTGGGCAGATTAATAGATAATAGCACTAATACCAAAACAAGTTAATGTCTTAACAGCTTTTGCCAAGATGTTGTTAGTTAATCTGAAAAGCCAGGTATGTCCAGATTTATGCCACTGCTGTGCAAAAGAGAAGCAAGAAAAAAGACAGCTGTCTTCTGCTAAAAATACAGCAATATTCATTGAATATTTGTTTAGGATATGCTGCAATATGCCAAAAGGAAAAGTTCTGGGGACAGGGCCATGTTTGGACATTACAGATCTGCTTGAAAGGGGATCACAATCATAGAACTCAACCCTTCTGTAAACTAAAACAGCTTATTCTTCTATATTTAAAATAGCATATGTTCAAGTCATCTCCCCAGAGACCTGTCCTCACCCAGTTCAGACACAGAGAGCACTCAAGAGTACCTTTTCCATTCTCAGAGATTTTGAGATGATTCCTTACGGGTACATGAGAAAGAGCCAATGTATTATTTCCCTCTTTCAAGAGTGCTAGAATTGATAAACTTCATAAGACCAGTTATCCTTTCCTCATGCAACCCCATTCCTTTTACAACATCCACAAGTTTTTAGCCAAAAAATAAGTCAGTTACTAAAGATATGAGCATTTTAAAACTTGACATGGACACATAATTTACTCTATTTGCTGAAAAAATGTGATTAAGTCTGATGCATGTATTGTGGAAATATCAAATTACCAGCCAATACAGGAAAGCACCTGTGTCACAGAGGATGAATCCAAGGCCCTGAGGAATTTCGTATGACCTTTCTGGTTAACTTGATTTCCCTTCTCCCACCTTGAGCACAGGGAAGTTTTTTAATTCTTGGCTTAAAAAGGAGACACCTTTCATTCAAACATCAGTTTACTATCTACTGGCCATAGACAAAAATATAGTTTCTTGGTTTTTCTCCAGCATCAGACTACCCTTGCAGGCAACTTCTGGTGCTCAGTTTCAAGTGGAAGAGCAGATGAAAATCTAACATGCATTTATCTGGCATATTTACACATCCCATGTACCTCCACATTGATGCTAAAAAATCAGATTGCATTTTCCCCTGGTTGCTCCTACTGTGAAATTCATTTCTGCTTAAAACACAGACAGAGGTACACTGAAATGATCTTATGTCCGAATTCTCAACCCCCCAAGCATAAACATATAAAAGGGATCAAAAGCTTCTGGATCTTCTTTCATCTACATATCTCATTTCTTCAATCAAACACACCAAGCTGTTTGAATCTTCTCTGTGACTTTGCCTGACTAATATATGACTCTGTAGGGTTTGGGGGTTTTTTTCTGTTTTCTTCTTGCCTTTATATTAATGTGCCTTCAAAAGAAAAAAGATCTGTGAGACTGCTAATTTGACAGTTGACAAACACAACTGTACCATCAATCTTCTTTGCCAAAAATAATGAGACTCTAAACCTCTAAGATTTTGAAATCAAGAACACACTTCCCTCTCCCCCAGTTAAAAAAAAAATCTGGATCAGAATGAGGTTGAAGATACAGAATGTCACCTGCAGCATGATCCAGATAAAGTGCTGTAATGCAGATCGAAAGAGAAAGGACCAGTAACTTGTTTGTTCCTTTCTCAGTTTGTGCTCAAGGGACAGTTTATGCAGGGTGCAGTGTGTCTATGAGGAAGCAAAAGCACTCTCTGAGGCATATTTTTGTGTGGCTATGGACACTGGATCCTGGATGCAGCCAGTGGGAAACAGGTGGCAGGGCATCCACGGAAAATTGTCTTCAGCTGGAACTAAAGCCCACAGGTCCCCTGCCTGGCCATCAGCACAATCACCACCCTCTGCAGTCTCAAGAATGCTCCATGTATTTCACAGAATCACAGGCAGGGTCAGGTTGGGATGGAGCACAGTGGATCATCCACTCCAACCTCCCTGTTCAAGCAGGGCCATTCCAGAGCACACGGCACAGAATTGTGTGCAGATGATTCTTGAATTTCTTCAGTGAGGGAGACCTCACACCCTCTCTGGGAAACCTTCCAGTGCAGGGTCACCCGCACAGTAGAGAAGTTCTTCCTAATGTTCAGGTGGAGCTTCTTGCGCCTCAGTGTCTGCCCCTTGGCTCTCATGCTATCACTCAGCACCGATCATTATTCTGGTTATAGTTTTGGTTTCCCACCCATTTTACTCTTACTCAGTAAAAGTTTCATCAAAACCATATTTCTGTCTGTCAGGTGAGATTTTCTCAAAGCTTTTAGACACACATCATCTGCTGCTTCTCTCCCACCCACAAGTCTTGTAACCACGTTGTGATGGAAATTAGATTGGTTTGACACGATTTGCTCTTGACAATTCCATGAATAGTTTCCTGCTATCACTCATAAAACCCTATCTTATTGAATTTAAACTGTGCCTGCTTTACACTTATTAATCCAGAATCTCCCTCAAATTCCACTTTTCTTAGTTCTTCCACTTCTTCTGTTCCCTGAGACAGTGCCAAGCTAAATGTTTGATTTATACCAGAGCATCAGATTTCTGTTTATTCAGAGGAGAGTAATGCCTGCAGGTCTGTTATTCACCATTCACCACAAGAAGGGGGACAAACTGAATCTACCAGGGTTGTTTAAGCAGCCTAACAAATAAGCACTTTGCAGACTGGCTAGGGAACTTTTTGCCAGTGGAGGTTGTGAAGGCAGAAACAAACAGTAGGTCTGAAAAAGGTCTAGAAAAATTCACAGACCATAGCTCTATGCACAGAGAGGCAAAGTGATGAGGCAAATGACTGTTGGGAACATTGTCAGGAAGAAAAGGAAAAAAAAAAACAGTATTTGAAGTTTGTAAATGAAAGGAAAGCATCTCTAACATCTCTGGCACAACAGTTCGTGCTGCTACTGAAGAGTGAGGGGAAAATAAGTGAGCAAAATTACAATTCCCTTTTACTCCCTTTCTTGTGCTCTTACTATAGAAAATACCTACGGTATAACCATAACTCCAGCTTACCTAAAAGCAGTGGCCATCTGGGACTGAAAACACCAGGCAGATATCCAGTGATGGGAGGTGAACTCCTTCTGCTCAGAAGTCCAGGCTGTGGCTTTTGCCCTTATGGTGTGCCCACACAGCACCACTGCCATGCTCTGAAGGGCAGACCCAGACACAGGTGCCAGCTGTGTGTGGGCACCGTGAGCCTGCTCTGGCGTGAGGAGACACTGCTGAGAGGAGCCCTACCCGTGCCCAACAACATCTTGAAATGCCTTCCTTCCAATTAGAAAACCCACACCTGTTATCCATGGGCAGATATTGCACACACGTGCTGAAGGGGGAGAGCTGCTCAAAAGAGTCTGCTCTGTCATTAATTTTCTGTGGGTTTCAGCTGCAACTCCTGTGTTTGCTGAGCTACAGCAGGGTGTTCAGTATAGAACAAAGCCTAAAGCTGAAGAGTTACCCTGGTTTCTAAATTGGTTGCACACAGCATTCAGGCACATCAATCTGTTAATTACTATGTCTGGAAAGCCTTGGCATACATATTCATCACCTGCAATTGTCATGCTGCCAGCTTTTGCAATTTTAATCACCAGCTTCATGATATCTGGCATTTTTCTTGAAGTCGAATCCCTCAGAACTGTTTGGTTTTCTGACAGTCTCAGTTTTGCGTCTTTTTGGAAAAGAAAGTCTAAATTTAAGGTCCCGAGATTTCAAGGAAAAAAATGAAATGCCAATATCTGGGGGGGAAATGAAGATTTTGGAGAAAAGTTGTAAGATGAAATGGTCTCTAAAATATAACTTCAAGAAAAGTAAAGATCACTTTAGTAAAAAAAAAATTGGAGGAACGAGATTATATAGGAAAAAAAGAAGGTGGGTTGCTACAGTCAATATGATAATTAATTACATAAGTTATTACAATAAATGGTGATCACAGGAGCCAAGAAGGCTCTTGGAGGATGAATTCAGAAGAATTTATTCCTATTTGTAACAGAATGAACATTATTAAGAGTTTTGTGACTGCTGGAGCATCAGAGCTCGCTGACTGCAAAAACTATGGAAGTTTTTGCCAGCTGTCTATAAATTATAGGATTAGACAAACAGCTGTGAAAGAGCTGCACAGAATACTTCATCCTGCTTTAGACCATCCACGGACTCTTTCACAATTTTGTTTCTGTAATTCAACACACCTTGTTTCAGCAGCAGCATGACGGCGATGCACAGCAGCTTCTCTTAGTGGACAGCAGCAAAGGCAATGTTACTGTTTTACTCCACATCACCTTTACCAGAGAGGAAGATAAAAAACACTGGCAAAATTTAATAAGAAAAGAATTTTTTTTTTCTCCTAAGTTCTCCTCTGCATTGAAGAGACAGTGCTATGGATCAAGGCAAAGGCATGGTTCAGTACTTCACTATCTTCACAACTGAGTGACATTGCTGTAAGCAGCCTCGGAGCAAAGCCGTGTCAAAGGGAGCTGCAGATCAGCGGTGCAGGGCTACTCCTTCATCCCATTCTCTGTTCCTCAGCTGGCTTCAGGGCACGCTCTCTAAGGAGTGACCTCTTGGCTCTGTACTTCATCCTCCTGCTATTCATGTTGTAGGGAGTATGGATTTGAAAGCAATCCCGGTTATCAAAGCAGCAGTTATACTTCCTACTTTGGACCTCAGACCTTAGAAATTAATTCAGACTAATTCTCAACTTTCCCAGTCAGAGATTTGGGAGCCAATTTCTTTTTAAAAAGTCTCTTCCCTAAGAGTTTATAGGCCCATCAAAACTATGTCCATGATTTGTTGATTTCAAAATCCTAAACAGTTTCAATTTAGAGTTATGCAACCCACAAGCACATGTATTTTCCTGCCCAATAAAGTTTGTTTGAAGAGATTAAAAATAATTATGAAATCACTGTCCAAGAGACACAGAGTGTTTAGGGCATTCCACTGAGTTGAATCTAATTCAAGTCAACAATTGCCAGAAGCCAGAAGTGTTTGAGTTCCCTTTGACTGTTAGGACAAGCTTGTTGCTGGTTTATCTTTGTGCTTGACAAAAATACAGACACATCACATAATCCTTCAGCTTTTTGGCATCCTCAGGAAAGAGGATGGGAACTGAATAGTCTGGAGGCAGTTACCCACACATTATTGAGCACATCTCTTCAGACAAAAAGGGCAGTGCATGACAAGCACAGGCGTACCAATAAGTACTGACTTCAACAGCAAACAAACACAGGGCATCCTTCTCCAGAAGGGTAACATTATCATCCCAAAACATGTTATCCTTTAGCTGCAGAGGAAGCTCTTTACAGAAAGGTAAGTAAACAAGGAAAATCTTAATTTATATCTTACTTCATTGGAGTTTGACTTGCTTCTAGTTGTGTTGTACCTGCCCAGCAGGAGGAGTTCTGAGTTAATCAATTAATCATTGCAGCCCTACTTCACTATGAGCAACTTCAATTTAAATTAGAGTTTTGTATGTCCATAATTTTTAATTAGTAATCAAGAGACACTGCTGCTGCTGTTTGAAATATTTCACAGAACTGCAGGAACCACTAATGTGTTTGATTCTGTTCCATTTAGGTTAATCTGAGGTCTGTTGCTGACCTTTGTGAGTCCAGTACTACCTTTAAGTATAATACTACTCATTATTAGTGCTAATGAGTACAGCTCCCTCAATTGCTTCATTTCAGTAGTTTCTGTCAGCCTAACTTTTCCTGACTGGGATCCTAAGGAGCAACTTATTTTAAGTGAGCTTTGAAAGTCCTGACTTTCTCCCAGCTCTTACTTTTTTAATCCCGAGGATAAAAATCAGAGATCTGTATCTACTTTAATCTTTCTCTTTGCAAAATTCCACAGTTACACTCATAAAGCTAAAGTCCTAAAAGAATTCCTACACTCCTAGCTAGGATAATAACTCATATTTCATAGGAAATTCATGCAATGCAGGTCTGCAGTCCACAGACAACAAAGTCTGCTGGGGGAAGGAAACATGGAAGTAGTGTGACTCTTCCCTACATGTTCAGTACATCCCCCAATGACATTCTGCTCATTTGTGTTTCATGGCTTTTGTTGCAACAACTTTTAAAATGGCCCACTGACAGTTTATTTTTCAGATTTCAGTGTTGCTCCATTTCTCCCCTGGAAACCAAAGCCTCTGTCTTGTATAGTCTCCTCTAGTCCCTTTTCCATTGTTCTTCTTCCCAAAGGAATGCACCTTGGAAGTGTCTCAGATGTCTGTAGAGAGGAGAAACTGGAATAACAATTTCTAAGTTAGAATATTCATCGTAGCTGCAACAGCAATAGCATTTTCAGTCCTATCTTCCAAATAATTTTGCACGGCATCTCTTTCTGGCTCCTGGACATGGGCAGACTTTGGCTGTATCTGAAGAAATAAGAGTGAAGCAGAATGGGGATGAGCATCCCCAACATCTTTCCTGCTTCCCTTTCTGACCAGGGAAGCTCAGGCAATTGTCATTGTCCCAGTGAGACAGTAAATAACGATCATCACAGGAAAAACTGAGTAACTTCAGTGTAGTCTGATCCCAAAAAAAAGGAAAGAAAGTCAGGCCATCATTTATTAGTGCAGGTGGCGTCACTCAGGCTGCTGCACGGGTGCTCTGCAGTTCTGCCACGTGCTGGCCAAACCCCATGGCTGAGAAGTCAGGAGGTCTCCCAGGAGTGGCAGCTGGGTTGGGCTATGTTCCTTTTGCCCTGCTGGAGGGTGAGGAGGATGAGCAAGGCTGGATGGAGACTGGACAGCTTCAGAGCATGTGGCCATCAAAGCAAGAACCCGTCAGCAGCAACCGAGAAAACTCTTTGAAGAACTTTAATCACATGGCCTTCAATATTAGAGTAAAAATTTATCCATGCCTTTCTTTTCCCTCTGAAGTAGAAAGGGTGTCCAAAAAGTGCTTTTCTCTTGATCTTTAAGAAAAAGAATCTTACCCCTGAGGAAACAACTTTTTTCTCCATATTAGATGAATATCAATTTCCTGAGAAAAGTGTAAGACTTTACCATTTTACAAACATTGCTAAATAATATAAACCCCATCTCAGAGTTTGGGACATTCCCATCTACTAGCTGATATCAAATGTTTCTTCATCACTAATCCAGAGACACAACTGCAGCCTTTGATAACTTTAACTTGCGAGTCATTCTAGCAGTGCATGAAGTGTGAATATAATTACAGTCTCAGAATATTACTATTTCTATTGTACTGGAACTCTGCTCCACACACCTCCTTCAGATAAGATAGAAGTGTTTGATGTGAATACATCTTCAATTAACATTGCTGGAAGATAATGGAAGGCACTGATTGGAAAATCCTTATCAAGGTAAAAGTGTTTGAGGACTAAAGGAGCAATGTGCCTGTCAGACCTCACTCCACTCTCAGGAATGTCTGTCATGGAAAAGGGGCATCATAAAGTCCAGGAGAAGGTAGCGGTTCTTTACCTGTACAGTCACATATCAACAGATATAAGTCTCTACATATGCAGACTTATAAATAAAAATCATTATCCCATTCTCTCTTTGTAGGAAAAGTGAAGATGAAGATGGTTTATTCAGCATCTGAGTATTGGGTATCTCAGAGCAGGACAGTCTGGAAAGTATTGAGGATCATGCAGTGCTTACTGTGGTACATCAGAGCAGGCCAGGTGCAACTACACCCATAATGTCTGTAAGAATAGAAACAAAGAGTTTTCAAGTTTTTCTCCGGCAGCTCCCTTCACTCATGAGTGACAACAGGAAAGCAGCAGCCAGTGCCTGTGTGTGTACCTGCAGATAAGCAGTGGGGACACACAACCACCAGAGAGAAGGATTCCTGTGCAAACTGAGCACTTCAAGATGAACATATACTTGCTGCCATTAGGGTTTGGCTTTTGGTTTTCTGGGAACGAAGGGAATTGATTTGCAGTTTCCCACTGACAATAAATAATGTTCTATTCTGAAGGTATATAGTAGATCTTTCTCTGCTTGAGCAGTTGTTTGGCAAGTTGTGAAGTGGAAGATGAGTTAACAGCCCAAAATGAGAATACCTGAAAACAAGGCAGCCTCAGGTCAGCTCGCTGAGACACATTCCCATTGCACAGAGACACAGCACTGAGCAGTTCTGCTGTGCTGATTCAGGAGGGAGCAGCAAAGGTCAGAGCTCACCTTAGCAGGATTTCTCATGCTCAGATTTATGTTTTTAGCGTAGTGTAAGATATGCTTAATCTGCTTAGACATGAAAATTGGCTGAAGAAATTAAGAAGAATGGGAGACAGGGAAGAGAAATTTTATTTACTAGGGTGAAGAGGTGATGATTTTAAGGAAGGGTATAAACCCCAAAAGTGCAAAGACATGGAAATCCAGATTTTGGAAGGCATCTTGCTCTCTTCAGGAGAACCATTCTACTCCACTGATATCCATGGAGAGGACCTAGACAATCGTCTGCTCTTCTCCCCAAAGACTGTGAGTGGCAAATCAGGGTTCTACAATACTGACACAGGCACTGAATCTGTCTCTCAGAGTAAGTCTTTTGAAAAGCTGTGGCCAACCACACACGCCTTTGCTACCAGGCTGTAGTTTAGCATCTGGAAAAAATGGCCATGTAAGATCATCTAGAGCTGCAAGGTAGAGAGTGCTAAAGGAAGGTTCTTTTGGCTTGGCCTGAAATTCAGCAGGATGAATTTCTAAATATACGTGTCACATATGTACTCACTCTAACTCAGAATGTCAGGGATAAACTCTCCCCTGTGCTTCACCAGCCCTTTCCAGATGAATAAACAATATCCTTCTTGATTAATCCACACAGATGGCACGTTTGTCCCTTAGCATTTTTAATATATGGCCATATACGGGCCACATGCTTGGGGAATCTGCAGTGACTAGAGGGAGACGTGCCCCAAAGTCAGTGCAACAACATCCAGCTGGAATTTAAAACTGGACCACACCTCTGCATGGGGTTCTTTGGTTTGTTTTGGTTTCTCAAATGTAGGCTTTGTAGATGTTTAGTTTACAGAAAACCTTCCACATCCCCAACTTCTTTTGAGAGGATGACAAGACATCATTTTCAGCTCACTCACCTCACCTCACTCAGCATAGAGCCATTTCTCACATCCCATGCACATCCCATCCAAACTACCATGTTCCATTAACAGCAGGGAAGTTGTCTCTTCCTCCTCCGTTCCAATACACCGAATATTGCTGTGGAGGGTGACTAGCAATGCTCTCAGTCACTCCCAGACTGGTGCCGTGAAGAATGCAAAAGGAATTTTAGAATTTTCTCTATACCTGTCTGATGGAGAGAGGTTAGCTCTCCACCATCTCTGAGCCACTAAACAGAAAGATGAAAATGGAGCCTGATAAAGATTGCTGGTTTTTGGCAGTGTGATCCTGGAACGTATTACTGTCAGATAATTAGACCATAAGTCTCCTCACAGCAAGTCTCCTGGCTTTATAGCCACCTGGATTGTTTGCTAAGCACCCAGAGCACTATTCATGCTTTAAGAACAAATTAATTATCATGAGTCAATTAGCAGTACCCTAGCCACACTAATGGGTAGACTGGATCATCAAGCAAACCTATTCAGAAACTTTATAAATAATATTCTTCCTGGAGTTAGCATAATATTATTTTACAAGCTTTTAATCTTGGTTTCCTTTCTAAGTTTATTTTAGCATGAACAAATAGGCATTCAGTCTCTGGCTGCTTTGTGAGAAGTTCACTGTTTATTTTAATTTTTTTCTGTACCGATGTTACAAGTTTGGCCACTTGAGTCGTCGGCTGATGTGTGTCCCCTACTTGGTTTTTTGAATCTGAGCACTAATGATAAACAGAAAATAACAAAATAAACACCTTTCAGCATGAATAATGTTTTCCAGGGTTTATGAAATCAATGTTTGGAAATACTCTCCTGATCTTCCCTCAAGATCTTGGGTCAACTGCAGTCAGTATGGCCTGAAAGTAATCAATTTTTGTGGTTTTTAAGTTTAGGTATTTGTAAAACTCTTTTCTTTGTTTGTTTTGATACAGTTGGATGAAAAAAAAATCATCAGTGGAAGGAATCACCCAGAGATACCTGATTAGAGAACTGAAAAAGTCAGCCTGAGAAGCACAGCATGAATAAATGTGGTGCCATATTTCATTGTCTCCCCAAAGAAAAACAAAACATTTGCTCTATATTTTAACAGATATACCTGCTACTCAACTGCTAGCTGGAATCAATGAGTGGAACCAGGCAGAAAAAGAGCAGGGATTCTGCGAATGAACTCACTTTAAAATTATGTCCCCCGTGAGGGATTTAGTTGGGGGAGGGGAGGGGGGTTCTGCTTTGTTTTCCTCTGGAAGAGAATATTCTGAGCAGCATTTGTTGATTTAGAGGGCAAAATTCTGCTGCACAGCCTTTGAAGGTCCTTAATCATAAGGGTTTCTTTATCTTAGGAGAATTGTACTAACAATAGAAATGACAAAACTGGTCTCCACAAAAGGATGCTTAAAGCTGTAGGCTGCTGTTTTCTGAGAAGAGATAGGCAGCAAAGAGAAAATAGAATGAGCTTCTAAGAAATTGGCTGATGCCTGTATTATACAGCTCGTTCAGAGCTGGTACATCTTTGCTTGAGGAGCCCCTTCTGATGGAGCAGTTTTGCATTCCCCATGGGGATACATCACAAACATTGCATCTTTAGAGGACAGAAGACATTCTGATCACGAGAAAATCTGCCAGCAGGATATTAGTAGGAGAATTCACTCTGGAAACAAAATATTGTATGAATCCACTTCAAAACACGTGGACAAAGACATTTAGTTATCACAGCCGTTTGCCTTACTTCTGTGCAACCCAAAAACCAGCAGGGTAGTAGCAGCCCTCCCAGAGGATGCTACAGAGACAGGGGATGAAGGGAATCTTCAGCAAAAGGTCTGCTTCCTCCTACCAGTAAAGCCCCCTTTTAGAGAATGGTGACAAACAGATGCCAGGTTTAGAAACTGCTTTTTTACTTCCCCTGAGCATCACAAAAATTCAATCCAGCAAAAGGTACTTTGTCACAGCCTTCAGTGCACTTCTGACAGCTGGTGACAGATTTGCTTTGGAAATCACCTTTTGAAAGGACCTAACTTTGCAGGTTTCTCTCAAGCCTCTGATCCAAGGGGCCTGCCATCATTTTTACCACAGAGAGGATGTTCCATGGGGTGTCCAGTCCCTCACACATTGGCCTTGGTGACAATTAGTGTCTGCCTGACAGACAGTCCCAGGTCCACAGAGATTTCACTGGTCTACAGGGAGAAGTTTAAGGTATTTTTTAATTAGGTTGCAGAGCACAGCGAGGCTCTGAACAAGGGGCTGCGTGTGTAATCTCAGTTTAAGCATTTGACAGTGCATCTATTTACTCAGCCAATGCAATTAGTAGCTTCTTTTGAAGATTGCCATGCAACCAGATCCTACTGGGCTGAATCACTCACCAGACAGGTGAGAAAAAAGTCGAGTTGGGATTTCAGCTAGAGATTTTGAGAGGATATTTCAGGAAAATGGCAATGATTACAGAGCAGAGGACAGTTCTCTTAAATCTAGGCAAAAGAATGACACAATGAGAAATATCAGGTGGTCATATCATCCCTTTTGGACAGCAGATAACTGCAAGGATTTGGACTCTGTTTCTGACTGCATCATTGTGAAGATCCTTAGACAAGTAATTTTATTTATCTGAATCTCAATTTTATTCCAATTTTATTGTCTTCTCTGACACCCATGGATGACAAGAATTTGTGTAAATGAAAGGCTACAAGAGGCAGCTAAAAAAACATTTCAGAATTCAGATTTTAAAACCATTTTCCCCAATAATTTTTTGAACCTAGCTATTACTTTGTATTAGTTAAGACAGCTCACTCTCCTGAAAGCTTGCAACATTCTCACAGAAGAAAAGGACCGTTCCTTTTTCAAGGAGAAGAAGAAAAGTTCTAATATTTACATATGAGGAATGGGCTTTTTACTACCTAATCAAGCAGGATAAATAAAAATACAGGAATTTAAATGTCTTTCTGTAAAAGACAACAGTTTTTAAAGCTAGTCCAACCAAAACAAGCCCCTGCTGCCTGGTCATTCTAAGAACTGGGGCTTTATTTGTTCCCTTTTGCTGCCAGACAAAGGTTCCTCAGGAGAGCTTTCTTAAATCCCCTGGAGTGACAAGTGGGTGACCACACAGCACAAGTTCTGTCAGGGACTGCCTCGTCAGATATTCCCTCCCACCCCACTGAAGTCCTTCTTTGCTGTTCTAGCAGGTGTTAGTTCAAATACAGAAATTATGAGCGGTGCTTACGTTCCCCATGCCTTCACCCCCGTTTCCTGTGTGAAAAGTGAGCACACCTCATACCTGCAGTCAGTTTCTCTGTTCAAGGTTTGCCAGCTAGTCCTGCAAGCAGCTCTTTCAGTCAGGCAGCCTGATGGTTCTGTGCTGGTTTTACCCTAAGTGAGAGACTGGAGTGGGCAGAAATTGTGCCTGGCCATACAGATATTATCTTAGAGATAAACATTAAATCAACTGCCTCTTTCACTTTCAAAATCATCAGGTGCCTTCACAGGTATTTTACCTGATAGAAGAAATCAGACGTGTGTTTTCCTGTAACCAGGGAAACCCCTTCAGGAGAACTGAGATGTCTCAGGAGGGAGGGGGCTCTGGCTAGCTGCTCTGAACTGGAGGCTGAGCTACTGCAAACTTGAAACAATTTGTTTTTGTCACAGTGTAGGTTTGCCAGAACTGAAATTGCATGCTTATCTATCTTTCCTTCAAGTGCTTTTTTATCCATTGCCTTCCATACCTATACAGAAAATAAATCTTAACATTGTCCCTGGTATCCATTATTTAATAGCATTTTACTGCTAAAGCTTATCCACTTGATTTCTCTATTTCCTCCCTGAAGCTTTTTTCTCCCACTTAAACCCTGCTGGGAGTCAAACTGACTACAAAGGAGGAATAATTTTATAGTCTAAAGCATTAAACTAAAATGTTAAGCTAAGTCAAAACCAGTGCTATGGTATTGGTACAAGAGCCTGTACAAAGTATTTTGAGCTACTTCTAAGTCCTAGAAAAAGTTTGTGTGTGTGGAAATTCAGGCCATTTTTTAAACAAATAAAGAAGAATTTTCTCCAGAGCAAAGGACCTTCCTTGCCATCTTTCCACTATGACCTGAAACCAAACGAAGAACACTTTTGGTTGCCAGAAAATCTAGGATCCTGTTAGATCTTGTATGCAAGTCAAGAGCTGTGTTTCTGTTTTCTTTTGGCTTCTAGGCAATTCCAAATATTGTCACTCCTGGTGCCCATTTCTATCTGATATATTGTTGCTAGTTCTGCTCGAGAAAAGCATCTTTGTGACTTGTAATGCAAAGATGCTGCAGTTTCTGGTTGTTTTTTTATTTTCTTTTTTGTTCTTTTTTATATATTCCTTACTCTGGTTGATTTGCATGATGATGACATATTTCTTTCTCAAACTAAGTGTACTGGTCAAAATGTAAATCATAGGAATTTAGAAAATGCTTCTCCATAATTCAGAGTATGTGACGCTCATGCAAACAGAGTCATTTTGTTTTCTTTTCCCCAGAAGAATATTGCAAAAACTCTACAAAGAAATGGAAATTTTGCACTTCATGCTGCTTTTTTCTATCCATAAATGGGAGTTCTGTCTAGTTGTTTTACTGGTGAACTGGGAGGGAGAGGGGAAGAAACTGCTCTAAATGTGATCTTATGCAATATCTAACATGTTATGTCACTAATATTTTTTGAATTTTCTCAGAAACACACAGCTTGAAGTAATATTAAATTGTTTGTAATTGCTCATTTTCTTTAAATGCTCTTTGATATTTCTTCTGAAAAAAAGACAAAATTCCCAGATCACAAAGTTCTGGAGAAAACACTCTGACACTGTCACATATTTTTATTAATTTAGTCTCAGTAACATACAATTGGGTAAATTGAAAGGATAGAGAGGAAAAAAAATTAAGAATGTTCTTAAATCAGGACTTTGATTATGGAACCAATTCATAGTACACATTTGGGTGTACTTAGATCTCAATAGCAAACTGAACTTCTATCTGATTTTTTCTTGAGCTCTATTATCAATTACTTATAATCAATAATGTGTAAAGAGGAAACACTTCTGCAGTTATCTGTTGTTGTATTGGACCTTTGTATAGTTAATAACATGGTGCCAGTATAACTTTATAAATCTCAGCTATGACATTTTTGTTACTTGATCTCAGCTCTCGGGATCTTTGTTTAAATAATAAACCCAAGAAAAAGAATGCTGCTTAGTTAAAACTGGAAAATAAAAGAGAAGGAATGAAAACAGAGAGCACTGTTAGAATATCAAATGTCTTATTGGAGAAAAAGGTCTTGCATTTTTTTGTTTTCTCATTTCCTTCAGGTTGGTGAGCGACAATGTGAATGACGAAATTCCACAGGCACGTATTTAGCTCATTTGAGAGATAAGAACACTTAGAAACAGGGTGATTGTCAATTTAAATGATCATATTGCTTCCACGATTCCATGGAGTCTTCATGTTTCAATGTCTCTATGTTTTGATTACTGCTGTAAAAAGTACAGTAAGACTTATTACCCCCTGGGTATCTTCCCAGTTTCTAATTCCAAGCGGAGGGTTTACATCCAGAAGCTTGATGTTTTACATCTCTCTGCAAACATGGAGTTTTAACAACATTTATTATAGCAATTTTGGATGCTCTTAGCCTCATGGACTTATTCAGCCTTTCTGGTATACTGTGAATCTCTTGGAACTGGTATTGCTACATATCAATAAGTTCGTCAGAAGAATCCTGACAGACTGAGGAGTACTATATTAATTTTGTATTTTTATTTTGTTTGTTGATGTTGATGGCCCCAATATGACTCATTTCTTTCCCTTATGAATAATTTAAAAGAGGTAGAAAAGCAAATTTGTCTGATATTTTCTCAAAGTCAAAAAACAATTCAGCACAATTTCAACCTGCTGGCAAAATGCTTGGTGTCTCTTCTGACACACACGAAGCACCTGCCCTGTACCTGGCATCTCTGTGGTTTCCTTTCAACTTTTTAACTAATAACCATGTGTCTGAAGAAAAAACATGACCTGAAAGGATGCACCATCTCTTTTCCAAACGTCTTCTCATCCAGACTGCTGGCTGCAGGGCTCTGCAGATACCAGACCCACAGAGAGACCTCCTCACTCCCTTTCCTAGAATGGGGAATTGTGTATACCATGGAGTTTTAATTATCAGACCTGAGTTTATATTAACAGCCGTGTTCACTCACATCTCCTGGTTTTCTTTTGTTGTGCCATGCCTTTTCAGAAGACACCACGATGACCAAGTTTTTGGGTCAGACGTTAATTTTTCTTAACTGCACTTCACAAACCTTGATGAAATGCTTTTGATAACATTCCAGAAGTATTCTGTGAATGATGAATGAGCTTATCGATACAGATACGAGGTTTGAAATTCCCTTTGAAAGGGGGTGGGCTCAAAACCCATTAGTTGGTGGTTTTATGTCTACCTGCTGCAGCTGCTGTCATGCAAGTTTCTTACTAAAGAGAAATAACTGCATATAAACTGAAGCACCAATCCTTAGATAGTCACAGGACTGAAAATAAAGAAGCATTTGAGCCATCTCAGAGGACTGAGCAGTTATAGGGCACAGAGAAGAGTGTGGGGGTCACACCAAGCACCCAGCCAGTGCTGATGGGACTGTCATAACCCTTGCCATGCTGCTCTTTCGTGAACCACAGCTGCCTGTAGCCAGCCCTGCCTGGGGAAAAGCTGAGCTCCTTGGTTTCAAATTGCCCCTCTGCAGTTTGTCACTGCGTGCCAGGAGCTGGGGCTGGCCGTGGCTCAGTCCTGGACTGAGAGCACTGTGCCATTCACTAATTGAGAGACAACCGCTTGCACGTGTGCGTGACAGATGGTCTCTGGCAAGTCCAAAGGGATTTCTCAGCAGCTTTCCAGCATCAAAAAGATGATAGGTTTTTTTTCTCTAAATTCTTATATTTTTGAGACCAAAAGCAGCCAGAAAGAAAGCTGGGCTTCAGACCAGTAGAATGTTGCAATTTGCTTTGCCTCACAGGGTTTATTTAAGCAGGAAAACTGGTGATAATTTTTCATCATCAGCTTGTTAGTACAGCTTGGTTTGTTGCTGAAGACATTAATACTTTACTTGGCTAAATCTGATCCGACTGTTTCTCCATGCAAATTAATTGCATTGTGAATTTGGTCTGGAGTGACTTCATAGGATACAATCATGCTATGGGTATGGCCTAGACAATATTAGCTTGCTTGCTCGTTTTTCCAAAGGGACTCAAAGGCCTTAGACTCCATCTGGTATTTTCTGAACTCTGATACCCTTGTTGGATCGTTATGTAGTAAGTGCCCTTTTTAAGGATGTTAATTACAGTAAAACAAGTCAACATGTTTCCCCAGCTTCTGGAAAAATGACAGTTTCACAAAAAAATAGTGACTTCAGTTGGATCCTGTGCAACGTTTTCTCCTTGATGGGGGGAACCTTCTAAGTTGTGATTTGGTAACTTGGTATGCTTTAAAAAGCAGTGTTAGATGCACCAGTATTCCACAACCACTATTCTCTCCCTTTTAAAATTAAATTTTGAAAGGGAAGATGCTCAATGCTCTCTTGGCTCATCCATTATTCTTCTGCTGTGAAACAAACACTTTTGTCACAAAAGTGAATTTCAGTGACAAGTTTTCTGGACAGTTTGAGCTGCAGTAACCTCTCCTGTCTTCTCACTACTGAACCTGTTGCAGTGTTAAGGAAATATGAAACTGTTTCTGAGGTGACTGTTTAAGATACTGCCACACAGATTTGGATCATAATCATAAAGGAATAGAATATACAAGAGAGACTTGTGACAGACGCTTAACTCAGGAGTACAAGAGGCATTTATCACTTTCCTGTTAAAGGAGGAGAGAATCTGAGATCACTATCTTTGCTAGCAGAAATGTCCGTGACACTGGAAATTTGATGCACGTTCCTACAAAGCCAAAAATATACCGATTTTGTTGTCTCTCTTTCACTGCTGATGACAGGAGCATACTAGTTTAATACTGGCCTAATTTCATTACACCAAGTCTATAAACTATAAGGTAATGACTAACATTTACAATATTAGTAGTACATATGTGGCTCTGGAGACATATTATGTAACAATTAAATTTTTTTTCTTATAAATTTTTCACAATTGTGAAAAGGACTATTGGGGTTTTACCCCAGCTGGCAGCAAAGCCCCACACAGCCACTGGCTCATTGGTGGTGGGAGGAGAGAACTGGAAGAGGAAAAGGAAGATAACTCATGGGTTGAGGTAAAGGCAGTTTAACAGGTAAAGCAAGAGCCACACACACAAGAAAAGCAAAACAAGAAATTCATTCACCACTTCCCATGGGAAGGCAGGTGTTCAGCCATCCCCAGGACAGCAGGGCCCCAGCACACATAACAGAGACCGGGGAAGAAAAACACCATTACTCCAAACATCCCCCCACTTCCTCCTTCTTCCCCCTAGTTCATATGCTGAGCATGATGCCATATGGTCTCAATATCCCTTGGGTGAGCTGGGATCAGCTGTCCCAGCTGTGTCCCCTCCCAACTCCTTGTGCACTCCCAGCCCACTCACTGGTGATGTGGGGTGAGAGGCAGAAAGCGCTTTGACTCAGTGCAAGCTCTGCTCAGCAGTAATGAAAATATCCCTGAATTATTGACACCATTTCCAGCACAAATCCAAAACACAGCCCCGTACCAGCTACCACAGAGAAAACTAACTCTATCCCAGCCAAAACCAGCACAAATGTACAATGCAAACAAAATATTTCAGTCTAAAAGAATATGCTACATAAATTTCAGTGAGTGGAAATAATTCTGTGGAGGAGGATAGACCATACAAAAAA